>PVJA010031184.1:12009-25244 GCA_004027025.1 Myocastor coypus | reverse complement strand
CTTTGAGAGAGACAGATCTCTCATCGGATCTTCTTGTCTTTTTTTTTTTTTTTTTTTTTTTGCACCGAATCATAACATAAAACACACAGCAAGCCTTGTGATATAACCCCTGGCCCCTGTGCCTACTTGCAGGTGCTTTAATCCAGTGAGCTCTTTGGCCAGCCCTCATCTTGCTTTATTATGCAATAGTATTCTTATGTAATATTAAATAACACTAAATTTTTTTCTTATTCAAATTTCTATGTAAAATATATTGATATTTAGTTTATTTTTTATTCATTTATTTTATTTTTTTTCTTGTTTCGGAACTTTTGTTTGTTTGCTTATTTATTTATTTTTGTGACCAGCTCAGCCTGCCCTTAGGGCAGGGCTGGCACAGCATGTGGTGCCACGGATCGAACCGCGGTCCCTGAAGCCGCCTCAGCTTTCCTAAGCAGGCGCTTTAGACCACTGAGCCATCTTACCGGGCCTGATATTTAGTTTAAATATAATTGATATTGAAAAAAATATTTGTAAAAATAGCTTTTATAAATTATTCTGGCAGAATGCATCTTCACCCTGAGTCATTAATTTTGATCAACAAATTGCACAACACAGCATTAGATTAGCTTTACAATGACATTTGCTTTTAAAATTTTCTGATTTGCAAAATAAACTTTACGATTGCAGAACTACAAGAAGTGTATTAAGAAATTTCACAATAGCTTTTTTGCTGCTGTTGTTTAGCTTGACTAAAATTACAAACTAGGAGTCAACATTATCAGAGCATCTGCTGTCTGAGCAAAGCCTCAATTTAGAAATGTGTAGAGGTAGGGTGATAGCTCAGGGGTCTAAGCACCTGCCTGGCAAGTACAAGGACCAGAGCTCAATGCCCAGTACCACAGACTGTGTGGCCCTGGAGCCCTGGGGGAGCCATGCTTGTCCTGAAACTAAGTGCGGATGAGCATCCCAGCACTGGGGTGACTGAGACAAGAGGATCACTACGGAGTCTGATCTGCCTTGTAAGAATGTGTATGCCATAAATAAAAAGAATAGAAAAATGTATAAATAGCAATAAAAAACAAGAGAAGAAAATAAAAGTATTTATATAGCTTTATTTAAATTACCTTTTGTATTTTTCTAATTTTATTTCTTGTCATGATTTTTAAATATAAGCTCTTACATAATATTTTTATATTACCCAAATACAGACACCATATTTTGAGATATTATTCTCAAATAAGTAAAATTTTATGAGATATAAACAGATTATTAAATATATTCATTTATACAGTTGATTTTCAAGTCAAGAAAAGGAAGTTAATTTATGCTTTTTTCTTTATAATCTGAGGAAACTTTTGCATGTAGTATGTATCATTGGCTACTGATTCTCTTTACATGAATTTTTAAATATTTACCTTAAGTTTAGGCTGTTAAATTACATTATCAGAAATGTTTTCAAGCTTTATTTTTTTAAGTTTTTTTCATGGTAGAAAATATATTTGAATGTTTATTCTTTATCTTATTTTCATTATACTTTGAAGAGTAAAAAAATTAAACTAAAACAGCAAAATTAAAAGCAATGCAGAATTTCAACTAACAAAATAATATGAACTTCACAGTATTTGTTATAATGCATAGCACTGTCTTCCAAGTAGCTATTCATATCACCATACATATACATGCTAAGAATGCTTATTCTTTGATTCAAGGCTGTCATGTTTTTCCCTTTTGGCAGACACTGATTTAAGAACAAGTTACTACTATTGTCACTCACCTTCATAAAATATGTCCTTGCATTTTCTTGCTTTCCAGGGTTATTGTTTTATTCTTATTTTAAATTAGTGGTGATGAAATTTTTAGATGTGGTGTCTTGCATGCTACGTGGATGTGGTTTGCATGCTTGGCTGTTTAAAGTTTTTATTGATTTGGAGTTTTCAAGTATTTTCACTTCAACTTTCATTGTTGAGACAAGGTCAGGCGATATAGATCAGGCTCTCCTGCCCCTCCCTCTCTTCCTTCCTTCCTTCCTTCCTTCCTTCCTTCCTTCCTCTCTCTCTGTCTTGCTCTCCTTTCTTTCTTTTGTGCTCCTTCTCTCCCTAGGCCTCTAGTTTTTCTTTCATCCTTTGCATTTGTATTAAGATAATTAATCTTACATCACGTTTTGCTTTTCTTTAGGTAACATTATTTGTCTTGATATGTCTTTAAACTTTAAATCTTCTGCAGGCTTGAAAACACTAGAGAGACAGAATCTATCTTTTTTTTTTTTTTTTTTTTTTGGTGGTACCAGGGATCAAACTCACAACCTTGTGCTTGCCAAGGTAGCATTTATTCCACTGAGCTATCTCGCTGGTCCCTGTATTTCAGTTTAATTATTTTAATTTTCCACTTCAGCATTCCATTTAGTTCATCTGCATACATCCTTCCCATTATTGATATTTTAATGCAGTGATGTGTTGTGATGTGCCTTAAATCATTGGGAAAGGATGATAAAACCAAAGAACAATGTCTTAATTTTTTTTTTCAGGACCAGAGTTTTAATCTCATGACCTTGCACTCGCCAGGCAGGCACTTGTGCCATAGAGCTATCTCCCTGGCTCCAAATTTTTTAAGAGATTAAAATTATTTTAGAATCTCAAATAAGTAAGTACCTAAAAATAATCCTGAGGGTAGATAAATGAAGGTGTTTTTTTTTTTTTTTTCTTTTTCTTTTTGGTACTTGGTTCAGATTTTGTGCCTGCCAAATAGCTGTGTATGCCATTGAGCTATCTCCTTGCCTAAAATGTTAATTTTGATACAAAAATCATATTTATAAAATGACAAAAAATAAAGTTATCAGAAGAGATAAACACAAGTCTTAAACGAGGAAGCCTTTTCCAAGTTAAACATTAGAAGACCTAGGATGTAGAAAGCCTTATATATTTGACTACATACATAAGTTGTCAAAACTCAACTTTTAGCTGTTGAAAAGTTTTGCAGAGAGAGCATACTCTTTCAGCTAAGAAATACATATGTTCAACATAAACTTAGGAAAGGACTAAAAATGTTACTCCCTTAGAAGAGACATATCATGATTAATATCTTTCAGGACTTTAAAAATAGAGAATGCCTAGAAATTACATACAGTTCTAATGCTAAAATGAATTGCTTCATTGATAATGCAGAAAGTTTGTTATGCTATTGGTGTGACATGTTAATCTACAACTTGTAGAGTGACATTTTTAGCAATGTGTTTCAGATTTTTGGTCCAGCATCTACTTGAAGAGAAAACTAATTCCAGAATGGTGAAATGAAGAATCATACAAAGTTGCTCCACTGATAGAAATAAATTATGCTTGTTAAAATTCTATAAACACACACACACACACTCACACACTTTAATACTTTTTATCCTATTTTAAAAATTGCTCTTATTCAAAAGAATAACATATATAACAAACTTCAAATCACAAAGTTTGAACCAATCAATCAGTCCTGCATGCCACCTCCATGAGGCAGGTAGCTGCAAGCCACATGGGTCATCCCCATGAGTCCTCGCCCAGATCCTCAAATGTGGAGAAGTGCAGGCATGGAAACCACTGTGCAAGTGCTGTAAGAACAACTGTTGCTCTATCTTCTTCTCCACTGAGCTGCCGAAGTTGTAAACTGAGCTGCTCCTGGGGTTGGACCATATATTTTAGGAAGTTAACATTTTTTTTAAGTTAAAATATTTTTTGACTTATTTGTTGTAATTCAGAATCATACAAGGATTATTATGATGGTTAAAACACTAAACGTACACATAAAAGGAGAAAACACTCAAGCAAATGTGCTTTGCTGAAAAGTGACACCTGTGCCATTTGAGTAGTGATCTATGGCTTCGCTTTTCCAAGCTGGGAATGATGAATCTTATGGTCTAGGAAGTGTGTCACTTTATCTCCACTTCCCACACTATCATTATGAGTCCTCTTCTGCAGTAGCCTTTCACAAAGTTTTAATTTTTGATGCGTGGTTTCATATCTGAAACCATGTCCTCCATCAAGTAATTTTCATCATTCAAAGAATGCCAAGCCCTAGAGAGATCGAGAATAATTAAATAAAAAAGTCGTTAAAATGAGTTAATGAAGGGATGGTGAGAAATCTTATACATTTAACAATGCAAATGAAACATACCTGACCATCTGATCTTTATTTTCTGAGTGAAGTTGAATGCCTTTGACTAAGTTTAATTACAAGAAGATAGTAATAGGCATGAGACAAAAGTAGATGAAATAATTATTTCACATGGAGTTCAAAGGAAAAGACTTATCCTAGGAAAAAACAAAGATATTTTATTCACCTTACCACAAGTTACATGTATGGAAATAGGTGGGGATAGGAGAGGAGCGGTCACTGTGCATTGAAATTCACTTCAAATTGTTATGATCTTCTTGGTGAGATAAATGTAATCATCATGAACTGTGAAATCATGAGACATCAAAAGTTTCAGAACAAAAAGTAAAATCATTGTCTCAGCATGTAAAGAAGACACTGGGGTAACACACCGTAGGCCAAGAATGAAGTAGTTTATTTTGATGTCTTGTTAATCTTTACCGAATATTTTTTCCACCAAGTAGAAATGTCACAAATCTACTGAGTAAGGATTTATTCCCTTGTGTTATTTTCAGTGGCCCATACTGCCTTTCTGTAAAATAAAGCTAAAAATGTTGTACAGTGAACAATGATATGCCATTTTAAGAACACTAATTTTTACATTGAGTATATATACTCTAGGACCCACTGAGTACACTTTCAGATGTTTAACCCAATGAAAATGTATCCTCATTCTACTAAGATGAGAAACTAAATAAAACTAACCCAGAGTGTACTATTAAATAAGAATATTTATGATCCTTTCATAACATGACTTTAAGTACTGTCATCAACTAAATTCACTGTAAAGAAGTATTTTAATGCTCTCCAGAGCTTGAATGATTTAGCACGTACTGTATAGTCTGTAGTACTACCTGGACAGGGCAAGATAAGTGAAACATAGAACTTCCCTTTATATCAATTTTGTTGCTTTTATGCATTTAAACTTCACCATTTATACATTTTTGCTGATTTAATTTCCTACACAATCATACCTAATTGCTTACCATGTCATATAATGTTCAATAAAGCAAAGCACTGAAGCAAAAAATAGCAAGACCTGTTAGGAAGGTTATGAGAAGACCTGTGTTAGACCGAGAATGAATAACAGCTCCATGCTAATTACCATTGCATTGCTCAAGCTTACAAATAGTGAAAACTCTCATGAACGCTACTGAAAAGCAAGCTAAGTTTTTATATGGTAGAGTAAATGAATTAAAATTGGTGTGCATATTACTTCTTAACCTTAATTTACTCAAAATGTTTTTTTCTCAGAAAAAAATACTATAATATAAGGCATGTTTAACTTTTAAAAGTCATAGAATAACATATGAACATTGCATAATATTTAATCACAAGGTCAGCCATATAGCTCAGTGGATTACAGCATTGACAAGTAGGTGCAAGGGCCGGAGATTGGAACCCTGGACTTGCAGTGCCTGCCTTCCCCCAGGGCACAATGAGACAGCAATTGAGATTTGGTGTAGTAGTGCACGCCTGTAATCCCAGCTCTTGGGAGGCTGTAAACAGGAGGGTCACTAGGAGTCCCATCTAATAGTGAGACTGTGAACACCCTGTAGATGCTTCCCTAAAAAAATAAAACAAAATAAAATAAAACAAAACGAATTAATCACAAGATAATCCTCATTTGCTTTCAGGAGATTTCTTAAGATATATATATACACATACATATATGATAATTTTTTGATCCTCTTTAGCTTTTCTGTCACTGATTTTGTTCTTATTTATTTGTATTTATTGTTTTCCTTCCAGAAGCCCTATCTTCCAGAATTGAGAATATTTTTCATTATTTCAAAATCTAACTTTTCATGAGTTTTCTTACTTCTGTTCTTATGAGAAAGAGTATGATTTTCACAGCATTAAGAGAGTCACAAAATATATTAGTTTTTAATTATTATTATATTTTTTATTGATGGTACCAGGGATTGAACTTGAGACCTTGGGCTTGCCAGGCAAGCACTTATTCCACAGAGCTATTTCCCCTGCCCCGACAAAAAGACATTATTATGTTGCTTCAAAATTGTTGTGGATGAACAAGTCACGTAATTAATTAATCTAAATTTTTTTGTTTATTTTGTACATTGTCATCCTAAAAAGCTCAGATATAGTGACCCTCCTGTCTCAGCCTCTCCAGCTCTGGGATTAGAGGCCAGTGTCACCATGCGTGGTTTTGGAGGCCAGCTTGGCTTGAGGCCATTGCAGTATATCGCAGCAGGTTTCAAATACAGTCCTTGAGTTTGCCAGGCAAGAGCTTAGACTGCCAAGTTATCGCCCCAGCCCAAGCTGGTCACTTATGAAAAATGAAGCAGAAGCAGAAGCAGAAGCAGAAGCTGAAGCGGAAGAGGAAGAGGAAGAGGAAGAGGAGGAGGAGGAAGAAGAGGAAGAAGAGAAAGAAGAGGAAGAGGAAGAAGAGGAAGAAGAAGAACAAGAAGGAGGAGGATTAGGAGGAGGAGAGAGGGAGGGGCAGGAGGGGGAGAGGAAGAGGGCGAGGGGGAGAAGGAGGAGGAGGAGAAAAAAGAAGAGGAAGGAAAATCATGTAGGATTATGAATAGAATTTGAGTACTGAAAGAGAACAACTGTATTCCATAAATCAATCAAAATAGAAAAGTCTTAAAGTTGAAAATTGAGATACACTTCAATGAAATTTTAGTTGAAATTTTAACTATTTATAAAATAAAGAAAATAATTTTATACTGGAGAAAGGAAGTTAGTATTTGCATGTCAACAAGAATATGAACTTTATTCTGTAGTTAGTTATTCAAAAGTTTATTTTAATATGTTCTTAATGTAAGATGAACACTTGATAACTGATGATAGAATAATTTACATATTCTTTGATATAGATAAATATAAAAACACATTTTAATGTGTTACCTTTTTAGTTTTTACCCTAAAGGACATTTTAAAACTTTGGTATCAATCATATTATAGTATATATATATATATATATATATATATATATATATATATATACCCATCTGACCACATTATTGGTAGGTGGTGGAAACTTTAGGAGACAGAGCCAGCATATTGGGTCAAGTCCCTTTCATCCTTTCTCTCTATTTCTGCTGTTATAGAGTGAATGGCTTTGCTTTTTCATGCCCTTCCCTCATGACGCCTGCCCTCATGTTAGGTCCACAGCTATGGGACCAGCTAATTATGGACTGAAACCTCTTAGACCAGGAGCCCAAATACATCTTCTCTTCTTAGGTTGTTTTTTGGGGAAATCTGATGAACAGTGACTGTGCAATGTTTAACATAGGGAAACAATGTGTGATTTTTAAGTAAGAGGGAATAATTTATTTTGATAAACATTTCTCATGTCTTTACAGTATAAAGCGAAAATATTGTTAAGAGTATGAAATAAACCTTGCCTACGAAACAACACATTAGTGACTCAGTACACAAAAAGGGTCTGGTGATTCTCCACAAGATCACATGACTGGCCAGGAAATTCAATGTGCCTGCTCTCCCAGCATCCCTACCGTCTATCACACAGTATGCCATTTTCCTGAGAAAACATTAGTAGTCAGTATTTGGGATAATGTTTCTCCTAAGTGTGTGTTTTTGACATCATAATTATGTCAGAAAATTTTAAGATGAAGCATCCTAATTCATGGAGAATCTCTATTAAGAACTCCATTTAAATATTTTTGGACATGAAATGTAATGGATTATTTTTTGCCAGTTATATCTTATTTTTTTGTTTATTTCATCAAAACTTTATAATGATAATTTTCAGTGGGTCTTCATCATATCTACAATTGGGAATTCAAACACTGATCTTTTCTGAAATTCTTTTATAACCATGTTAGGCAAAAGTTTTCATATGCCACTTGTCATTTCTGTCTTAATCCAAATGAAACTTTTAAACATCTCTCTTCACTTTGTTTTGTATTCTGGCACAAATGAAATTGTTAAACATTCATAGGAATCCCTGATTCCTAATTCTTATCACATGCCTTCTTCACCCTCAAATTAACTTGCTCCTTTTCAAATTTTTGGCCTCTCATCATTCAATTCCTGAAGCCAACAAAATGTATGAATTATGATGAAAGTGTGCATCCTAATAACGGATCTGATACCCCAATTTCTCTCCGTGAGACAATTGTACGCTTTTTGAAACTTTGCAGTGTACATGTTCTGCCTGCAAGTGTGCCAAGCATATGGTGGGTGCATGAACAGTCACATTCTGCCTGTGTAGTGATGTCGGCCTGGAGGAATGTGAGCTCTGAAGTGAGAGTCCAAAGAAAAGAAAGAGAAGGTTTACTATGAGCTACGCTCTGAAAAGGAACCTTTTGCTAGGTTAAGTATTTTTAGTATTTTAGTATTTTTCAATGTCTTTCAGGTGACATTTAATAAGTTACTTTAATATTTTAAAACTTAATCTTTAAAAGTATTTAAATATTTTGTTAAATTGTAGTTTTATAAACGGAAAAAGATGTTTATAATATCGCTTAAAAGTACTTCATTGACTTCAAGGGATGAATTAATTCTTAATTATATTTAACACCAATCCAACACATTATTACGGTACATATCAAGTGAGTGTGTCAGAAATGAATAGCCTTCAAGATTTATTGTCACAAATCACTTTCCACATACTTTAAAAAAGAAAACAATTGCTTTAAGTATCTTAATATATTTTACTAGAACATCAAAAATGCAATTAAACCCTGTCGCTTAATAGCGCTGATCGTCGGACAACAGTAGGTGACTAGAGAATGTTATAATTTAACCATTGCCTATCAAACTAAGGAATTTAGCAAGCAAAACTTGAGACAAAAATCATCTGTTCCTGTCTTTTTCCTATCTCATCAAATTACGTCTGATTAAAGTTAGATTCCCTAGTATTTAACTATTATTGAATGCAGTAATGAAAGGAGACATGGAGATACTTAATTATCCACACAGTAGGTGTCCAATGGAGAAGCTTCTTTCTAACCTTTTCCTTTGTGATAAGATAATTACTGTCTGGAGCAATTGCTACTAATATAAATATTCACTCATTGCAAACTGTGGCCTAAAGGCTGTTACTGTTAAAAGCTTCTCTGTGACCCTGCAGGGATGCCATTGCTCATTTAAAAACAAATAAGGCCTCATCAACCAAAGCACTATCAGTGTTCCCATATCCAGAAAATTTAAATAAAATTAGAGAATAATTTCTGATGAAGCATTATAAATCAATTTTACTAAATCAAATATTCAGTAATGTTGCTTACTTTTTATTTAAAATAGATCCAGATAATCATCCATGGGAATGTGAATCTCTATTAGGGTGATTATCCTGTTATATTTATATAAATTATTTTGAAAATACAATGCAGAAACTTGTCTTAAGGCAGTCTTTCTATCCATTTATATTGTGTAAAGAAATGTTTCCTTGCTCAGAGGACTGGAATCAATTAGTATTTTCTTAATATACTAAATACTCCACAAAATATAGATGGTAAATACTAACGGATGGTTCTTGTATGCTCCATCAATTCACTACTAAGAAATTGCAAAGATTTTAACCCTTAGAGACTTCATGATTCTTTTGAATCAACAGAAAAAATAGTCAATTTGTTTTTTTTTTGTTTGTTTGTTTGTTTTTTTTGTTTTTTTTTTGTTTTTTTTTTTCTCTGTTTTGAGACAGGGTCTCGCTATGCAGTTGAGGTTGGCCTTGAGCTCACTTTTGTAGCCCAGGCTGGTCTCGAACTCACACCGATCCTCCTGCCTCAGCCTCCCGAGTGCTGGGATTACAGGCGTGTGCCACCACGCCCGGCATCAATTTGTTTTTTATGTAGTGTACTAGTTTCCTCTTCAAACTCCTTTAACCTTAGCAGTTCATGGGTTTCCGGGTTTGCCTTCTTTTAAGAATTATGATGCCTGATTTAAACTCCAAATTATTAGTCCTCATTAGATAACAGAATGTGCACTCATGCAGCTAAGAGAACAGGAAAGAATTTTTAAAACAGACATTATTTTTATTTTATAATATCTAGATACAAGGTATATATTCTAAATGAATCACTATTGCTTTCGTATTCATAAATGTTACATTAAAATGAAATCCCCATGCAATTCCTTGTGGGGGTTAGGTAATAGGGACTTAACAAGATATAAGTATATAAGTATATTAAATTTCTCTCTTTCTAAAACCCTCCTAGTGTGCCTTCTGCAACGGTTCCTCCAAATTTAGCAAATTCATTATGATCTCAGCATTTCCACATGCCTCTAATTACCAAATTTAAAATCTGGCCTTACTACAAAGAGAGTCTTACAAAATTATAAGACTAGAGAAATTCAGGCAGTTTTCAGATATTAGTATAAATACAGATTTCTGTTGTCCACTATGCCTTACAAAATTATTTCATCAAGTAAAATATCCAGCAAAACAATAATAAAACTAAATAGTACTACATATATATATATATATATATATATATATATATACATATTTTTTAAAGTAAAGTTCTATATGTTGACCTTTCAAATATTCAAAGATTGGGCTTGATACCGCATTCTTGCTGTCATTAAGAAAGATTTCAACTAATATTTGAAATAATGCTGATATTTTAGTAACCTGCTAGCTAATAACTAGTATTTTTTTAAAATTATATTACTCCTTTACCACACTTACAAAAATATAAATCATAGAATGTATCATCTGTATTTAAACCGCACCCCCCAAATCCAGTAATTCAAGTGTTTCATTTTTCCACTCTTTCTCCTTCTAGATTGCTTACTAACTCCCAGTAACACTATACCTAATTCTTATGTGAATTTCATTCATTGACCTAGCTAATTAATGTCAATTACCAGACCTGTTTTTCTGCTGATCTTATTCACTCCATTTGTCTAAGTCAGTATTTTAATCCAAACTTAGCGAAAGTTTGTAACAACTTAGAAAAAGTTTTTAACAACTGTTTCGTAACAGTTTGGTCCAAAGTCATTAGTGGGTGAACTTCACAATTCGCCTTGACTTTACGTACATCTAACTTACTTTTTCTACAGAAAGTTAGGGAGCAGAGCACATTATTTTACATAAAATCAAAATATATTGATTACCTACTCTTAAAACTACTATTATTCTTCTTATCATTTTATTTTTAGTATCCATTTCCTGTCCTTCTATTCAAGGATTTTAATCCATAACTAAAAGTTGAAATAATTTCCAAGTACCAGAAAGAGTAAAACTAAATATTCCTGCTTCCTATGAAAAGTTATTCACAGTTTCAGTTAGTACTGTATAGATATACAGCATTACATAGTTTCCTTCAGATTATTGGATTAATTTCACACATGTTTTAGGTGGATGAAATATTTTCATATTCATATGCGCTCTGTGCTTTCACTTATTTCTTAGACATTTTTAACACCTACTTTTTCTTATACTTTTACTCTATAACTGCATATCCTCACAAAAATTAAAATAATCTTCAAATGGAAAAAGCATAGAGCAAAGTATATCAATAATGCCTAAAGTAATAGAAAAATATAACGGCTCTAGTCCAAGTTTCTTTTTCAGTTACTAATTATATGCTTCTCCTCTTAATATTTAATTTCTTGAAAATGTTGTATACAACTCCAATGTCTTGAGTTTTTTTCTTCCTCTTGTATCTTAATCCATTAGATATTATGGTTCTATTTCTACTTGAAAAGTTATCATGATGCTATATCATTAATATAATGGGTATTTGTCACAGACTTTTCTTTATGTATTTATTATAGGGTGTACAGAGTCTCACTATACAGATCAGACTTGTAGTGATCCTCTTGTTTTCAGCTTCCCAAGCTCTGAAATTACAGATGCTCGCCACCATGCTCAGTCTCAATTGCCATTTCAGTATTCTGTGGTGAGGAACGGCACAACACCCCAGGGGATCGAACCCCTGCACCCTACATTCATGCATTCTTTAATCCACAGAGCTATATGATTGGCACTATCATAGATCTTGTGAAGTATGGCTAAAAGTCATAGTCAACATTTGTTTTGAGCAAACAGTTTACTTGAACTCCCTGCATTAAAATTTAAATATGGATAAATAATAGTTCTATTACATGAGATTTCAATCAAATTTCCACTCATGGAAATTCTGAACCTTCTTTGAGCCAGCGATTTTATGTTGAAGGTGTTTCCTACATGCCTATGAAAAAATGTCCATCCTTTGCTGCTGAAGGAGAGAAAACTGTGAGAGCTATTGGCAAGGATGAATCCAAGACACGAGAAGTTTAGTGTCCCTGAGGGAAATCAATGCACCGACATGGATCCTACATTTTGTAGTATGGCATACAAGATAGACAGACACTTTTATACTTTTTGCAATTTACCGTTATGTTTTGAATTTCCATTACTCTAACCACTCACTAACTGCGTTAACATTTGACCCTTATTAGACTTAGCATCAGCATGTGTATGAACAATATTTATTAAATTTCTTTTATTTTCATTATATTTTATATTAAACACCACTGATACTGTTCTGAGACCATTTCTGGCTTCTTTACTGAATTCTACAGTGTTATTAAATGGTAGCATTTTGCAAAGCTCCAGGTGAGGAACAACTCTCTCCTTAATCTATTCTTTGTCCCTTAGTGAACTCACTCAATTATCACCTTTATTTAAAAGTAGTTTTGATTTCAGACTCATATCCAAATCAGTACTTAATATATTTACTGTAATTTCCCAAGGTCAATTACAAATTACCATGTGAATACTGAAATGCTGATCTGTCTCCACAACCTTTGTTAATTTCAAACATTGTGCTTTGTACTTGTATTAGTTACTTTTTAATCGTTGCAGAGACAAATACCCGACACTCAAAATGAAGGAAGGAAAGGTTTATTTAGCTCACAGTTACTGGAGGTCCATGTTTGGCTGGCCCAAGGCTGAGAGGAGCAGAGCAGAGAGAATCCAGTTCATGGCGGCAGAACAGCAACAAAATGGTGGCAGAGGTAGCCAGCCAAACACGGTAGCAGAGCAACAGCACCAGCCAGAGCTCCAGTCTGTCTCTCTGTCTCTCTTTATATTACATTCAGGCTCTCTGCCTTAGCTCCCGCCCTAGGCTACACCCATAATCCCAGAAGTACTTCCACCCATAATCCCATCAGTACTAAAACCCATAATCCCAGGGATCATG
>PVJA010031184.1:0-11909 GCA_004027025.1 Myocastor coypus | reverse complement strand
GACAACTAGACATAAACCATAACAGTACTCAAATGACTTTTGTATACCGAAAAGATTGTTGGATATCCTTAATTAAAAAATAATGGATATTATCTGACATACTCTTCTGTGGTTTTTTTTTTTTTTTTTGGAAATTCTATGAAATCACAATACATTTTATTGCCTTCAAGCTACTGAAAGTTCTCTAAAGTATTCCTTAATATTTTTACCTATAGAATAAGTAAATTTTTAGATACAATTTCAGTAATTTATACTCATTTCATGAAATCACCCACTTTTTCATCCATTATATATATTTGTTATTCCTGAGTCTCTGAATAGTTAGTGCAATTAAAGATTTTGACCCTTACTGCTCTTATGTTAATTTGAAAATAACAATAATATCTTTTGAAATATCAACTTACTTAATGCTATTACTCATTATATTGGGTAAATAGAAATCCAAAATTATTGACACATTAATTTTCAACTATATCACCAATTATCATTATTTATTTCACTTTTTAAATATTTCTATCATCAGAGCCATGGAGATAGCACAGGTGACTGAGTACCTGACTGCCAAGCGCAGGGACCTGGGACTGATCCACACACACACCATGTCAGCTCTACACTGGTACCACTGAACTGGCCACCAAGATTGGGTGTGGTGATGCACACCTATAATCCAAGCATTGTGGAGGATGAAAAGGGGATCACCAGGAGTCTGAGCTGCATATTAAAACTCTTTACCAAATACATTAAAAAACATGAATGTGTTACTTGACTTTTTTGTCTCAGTTATCAAATTCATACATACTTTGACCTCTGTTGAATATCTCAGTTGCTTATAGATTAAATATTTGTCCATATTAATAAAATAGCACCTTCCTTTTTTCAACATTTCACACTTTTTAAAGAATCTAACTTTGAAAAAACATATTGTATTTCATCTTGTTGTATTCAGCTGAGTTAGAAAGAAATATTATAGGTAGTCAGACAGGACTAAGCCCTAAAAAGGAGCCAGTATCTATGACAAGATCTTGCAATTCTGGGGAGATATGTTGTGGCCAGACCTGAAGATAAAAGATTAAACAAGTCCATATCTCCCTAGAGATGGATATTTTAAGTAGGTATCAATCACCTTGAGGAAACCAGGAAAAATCACTAACCCAACACGCTATAGAAAATAACCCTGTTCTATATTCACGTTCATTTGCCAACTGACTCATTTCCCCACTTGATTCTGATTTAATCAAGTTTACCTATGCAATTTTGTTTCTAATCTTATTGGTTGCCATAGTTTGATCCCACCTCATGTTCAAGATCTCATTCATGTTTTTCACCTTATACACACCTCACCTCACGGTTTTGCTCCACAAATGTCTCTAGACAAGGCTGAGATTTATCTGGGAAACCCAATTAATATTCTGCTGTTAGCCTCCATTGTTCCTAAAATTCATTCTTTGGTTTTAGCGAGCACGAAATTCTCCCAGGTATCATCTTTAAAGTTAATAAAATTCAAAATAATGTTTTGAATGAGCAAATTGCTTTTTTTAACTTCTAAAGTGACTTCATTATTTTTGATAAATCTTTTCAGAGTTTACATTTTTTTGTTGAGTATCACACTTTCATTTTGTTTAATGATGTTATTAATTTTCAATGGAAAATTATATAGTGAGGATAATAGTTTTATTATGGAACATTTTAATATTAATAAACTTTTGCTTTTAAAATACTGAAACACTTGTTCAGCATACTAAATAGTGAAATTTAAAACTCTAATAAGTCATACCTGATATTGACTGAATTTCTCACTTTCATAGTATACATGTTGAAGTTATAATTTGCAATGTGAACATTAGGCTATTAAGTAAGAAATTAAGCTTAACTAGAGTCATAAGGATGGAGATCTATTTAGTTTAACAGAAGGAGTGTCTTCAAAAGAATAAATGTCACATACATAATGGCAAGGTTTTAAGAAGACAAAAGGACAAAAAAATATTCCATGCCCACTATGAAGAGCTAGCAGAAGTCAACAGACCTAACATCTTGAAGAAACATATCTAAGGAATCCTGTTATTACTTCCTAAATAGCCTAGTACAATATCATTGTGAAAAAGCATTATTGAAAGACAAAAACTCAAAATAAATCATAAAGAACTTAATTTCTGAAATTATGATAAGTAGTATTTTCTTATCATTAAAAATTTTGTAGCTGAAGGTATTAAAATGTAGTATCATTAAGTAAGAGAATTAGTACTTTATTTTCATCTAGCTTATGCTAGTACTTAGTCATTAAATAGTATAGATTTTTTGTTTAATGCAGTCTCACTGAGAAAAAGTTATTTTGCTAATCAAATCAATTTATTTGAGATATTCAAGTAAAAAACATATTGAGACTATAAAACTCAAGTTACCTGTACACCAGAAAAACAGAAAAAGAAAGAAAAACTAGGTGACTCACTATCACATAACAGAAAAGTTTTGTAAAACCAGTATATAATTACTCACTTTTTAAAGGTCCTGCAGCTCACTAATACAACCGGTTGAGTTATAGCTCAGAAGTGTTGCCTAAAGCAGAGTTTTAACTAGGTCTGAGTTGTCTTTCAAAGCGGCAAAAGTCAATTGTAGTTTTCTGTCATAGAACTATGTCCCAATAGAAAAAATACAGAAGGTCACTGCAGTTTTTACCCTTGCATTTTGCCATATATGTACATATATGTACATATTTTTTTCCTCTTGACTTAGTTTAAAATATTTTATTTTAATACTTCAGTGTTTATTCCTCATAAAGATCATACTTATGACAAAAATTATAAGAATTCAATAACTTGTCTAATTTGACTTGTTTCATTCATAATTTGAATCTAATATAAAATTTAACATTTGTTCTTTCATAATAAGTACTACCGATTCCTAAGTGCTATACATAATAAAGGGCATTTATATAAACATTTATATTTCAAGCTCATAATAAGAGGCTTGACTATATATATTTATATATATATATATATCATGTATTTATATATATCATGTATATATATATATAATATATCATATATATATGTATCCCCTCTTTTAAACCAAATTAAAGTATTTATTCAAATAAGAACAAATAACTGAATAAAACTTCACATCAGTGCTTACAAGAGTATTTGTATGAATAATTGGACCCTGTAGCAATGACAGGCTGACACTTTCAGGGTAACATAGTTTGAAATGATGCACCAATGGTCTAGGTACTATAATAATTATTTTGTAAAAGACAAAGCAATAACAAAAAGACATTTGTAAACATGATCAATAAAGACAAAAAGACATTTGTAAACATGATCAATAATTTAAATATTGAACAGCACTCGGGAGGCTGAGGCAGGAGGATTGGTGTGAGTTCGAGACCAGCCTGGACTACAAAAGTGAGCTCAAGGCCAGCCTCAACTGCATAGCGAGACCCTGTCCCAAAAAGACAAAAAAAAAAAAATGAAATATTGAAGAAAAGGAAATTTGTGTACTTCTATATTTGTCATGTTGTATGTTGACCTTGGAAAATGAAGTGATGAAGGATCCTTTATTTACTTTGTTAACTCTCCAAGCCAGGAAACCACATGGAGGGATATCCAAGACTAAAGCAGGAGTCAGTTTGTTCAAACAAGTGGACTCTATCTCTACTCCAGACTGCCATGGCTAATACTACTGCACAGTGGATTTCAGACCGGTATCAATATCATAGCATCATCACATTGAAATTTATATCTTTATCTGATGATATAAAGTATGCATTGATAGAATAAACTATGGTGCCCTAAAATCATGGCTACCCTAGTCTACATATTTATTCATTGAGCTCTAGATATTCAAATCCATTATGGCCATAGTAACAATAGAATAATCAGAAAATTATGCAGCTTATAAATTCATAATGAACAAAAAAGTTGAGGTAAAAGTTGAGGATCACTATGTGAAATTATTATTGTCTTATTATTAAGACAATGAGTTAAAAAAAAAGATAATAACTTAATCAGGTGTTTGTTTTTGCTTTTCATTTTAAAACCGGATTTTACTCTTCAGTCAGTTCAGGCTGGCATTGAGTTCACTTTGCAGCCCAGACTGGCTGCAAACTGGCAATGAACATACTGCCTCAGGCTCACAAGTTCAGGGATTACAAGCATTCACAACCACACCCAACAAAATTATTTTGATGAGGTGATTTCTAACTTAAACATCATCCTCCATGTGTAAATATCATATAGTCTCCCTAGTGTAAGAACTCAGAAGAAGAAGAAATAAAAATGAAAACACATAATATAGCTGAATGGAAATCAAGAATCTAAGGGTTAAACAACGAAGAGACTGGAAGCAGAAAAGACAGAAAACATGGCAGGAGCAAAACCATGTACTTACATACACAAGATGAATTAGACACTGGTCCTAAGAAACTCCAGCAGGTTTTTCACACTGAAGATAGCAATGTGTAACATCAAAACTACTTGGAATGCCTGTTATTCTGGTCTTTTAGATGTGTGCTGCTTCTAATGTAATTTCAGTTACTGTTGTACTCTCTCTCAAGTAAATGGTTGTTTTTACAAGAAAGCAAAAAGAAAAAGAATATTAAAAGAGAGTAAAAGACAAGGAAAAATGCCATAGGATTGACCAGGTACAATTCTGTATATGTTTAGATTTCTAAATTTCTGTGTAAAAATGTGTAAATATTTTTATCACATCCTATAGGGTTTATTAGCATATCAATGATTGATGGAAAATACCGATTTCAAGTTAAGTCTAAGACATTTATTACTCAGAAAGACAGTGATGTTAAGCTCATCAACTGAGGAAATATTCATTTTCTACTAGAAGCCCAGTACTGACCATATTTATGTTGAGTAGGTATTAAATATGATGTTATTTACCTCATTTATAACTTAAATCCAGGGATAGTGTTACATATCAGTTTTGAGAAAGCAATATAATGCCAATATGTACAAATTCATGTTGGTACATTAGACAACTAGCTTAGTTTTAAATTCAAGAATAAGAAATGGTACAAAGTACAGGACTTAAATAGCTTTAGTAGAAACAACTTCCTGTAGAAATTTTCAAACTCCTTTGTTCACAGTATTTTGATTATTTCATTATTTTTACTATGTTTACTGCAAAAGAAGCATTTAAAAGTTCAATTTATTATCATAGTTCTTATTATACATTGGTTTTAGTGACTCATGATTAATATGAAAATATAGTCCCTGTGAGGTTAGTGGAATATAATCACACACCCATTTGCTAGCAGGATGCATTGCTTGTGACAGCCACTTTCACAATTTAGACTGAAAACAAAGCTTTCATTTCTCAATATTAACTGACATTCACTTTTAAAAAGTAGACACTTCTTAATCACAAGACTGTTGAAAATTCAGTCACACAAGATAAGATGTCTTTAAAAATGTGTCATAAACATGGAAACCACGAAAGCTAAAGTAAATAGCTCAAATATCTTATACAGATGAGGATCATTTCCATACTTCCCATGAGCATCATGGTATGAACATGTGAATTTACTAAAATCCTCCAGGGTTCTTCAATACACATATCAGTGTCTGATTTCCTATCAAGAAGTCATTTTTTATTAATAAATGTACACTTCTGTGATCTTATCAGCCAATTTAAAAAAATATAAATCAAATGTCTCCAAACTTTAATGTCCCCTAATAAAACATATTTCAGGCTCAGCAAATATGTGCAGAATATTTTAGATTTCCCTTACTTTCACAGTCTTATCACAAGAAAGTTGCTCTTACGTAAATGTTTTATAAGTCTCAGTGCACTACAGTGTAATCTCCAATATTGATGACTTTGGTGGTTTAATTATGCACTCATGTTGCCATTCATTTCTGCCAGCGCCGTTGCCATGTTTAGTAGCTCTCCTAGCAAATTGAGTAAACTTATAAATGATTCTAGGAAATTAAAAAAATAAACTTCAACATATTAACAATCATATCTACAGGGGAATTTATAGTACAGGGAGAGCAAAAGTGTTGGTTATATTGAAATTTTGAGTACATTTAAACCCTTTTGACTTTAAATATTTTTGCATTCATTTATATAAATATTTAGTCGTTTAGTGTCTAATGTATAATTTTAGTCATTTAGTGTCTTGAGATGGATTTACAAGAAATATTTTTTTCTAAACAAAACTAATTTATATTCAAGCATAAATACAAATCATTTACAATATCAAGTGTTCGAAGGTTGATAAGCAGTAACAATACTCAGCAGCAAATAAGCATCAGGGTTTTAAATACTTTAGAACAAAAGTGGTCTGCTTTGTTTTGAGAATTTGCAATTCATGTCAAATCTAACTTTATCTTTCTTGATTAATGCAGACTGTCTCTATCAATATACTTTTTAAATCTAAGGATAAAAATATGTTAAAGGGAAAGGCACACAACTTGTACTTATAAAAGTTTGGTGGTTGTGTATTACTCAATTTCCCACTGCTGGGTTAAAATATTTGATGCTTGCAAAGTAAAAAAAAAAAAATAGAATTATTTTCAGCTTGCAGTTAACATGAGTTCAGTATACAGTCAGCATGCTCCAAGGTAACAACAATATTGGGGAAAATCCTTATAAAGGAAGGTAACACAGTCACTGGTGGTCAAACAACAGGCAGAGAAAGGGGGAACTAGGAAGAAGGATATACTCTTCCAGGTCATTCCAGTGACCCACCGCTGCTTACTACTCCTCACCTCTGAACTACTCGTTTAGCTATGCTTTTATCAGTGATTAGTATGCAAATCAGTATAGATATATGTCCATGATCCTATCAACTTCTGAAGTTCTCACTCCAAACATGTGAGGCCTCTAATTTTATTTATTAGTTTATTTATGTTATGATTTGTGTCTACTTGTCCCCTCAAAGCTCATGCATTCATGTAGCTGAATTCTAGAGTTTATGATCAACTCATGATCCACCGGGTTATGGGTGTGAATGCTGCTGGAATTATGGGCATTAGTACTACACTCAGCCTGTGGTGGATACTCTGAATGCAGCATAAGGGGGACAGACTTGCTCTCTGTAGATGTTGTTGCCGCTCCTCCTCCCATTTGCATGTGCTGTCTTGCTTTTGGCTGCCGTCATGAAAGGTTACTCTCTACCATGTGCTTCTCTGCCTTGGAGCCAGCTGAGTATGGACTGAAACCTCCAATATCTGTGAGATAAATGAACCTTTGTTTCTCTAATTTTGAATGTCAAGTATTTGTCCCAGAAATGAGAGAAAAGAAACTGAGACAGAATTTGGTAGCAGAGGAGTAGGATCAGTGCTGTGACTAAACCTGATCCTGTGGATTACAAGCCTTTGGTAATGGCTTATGGGGAGAGATAGGAGGAGTTTGGAGATATTACCTACAAGAGAGGTACTGGAACAGCTTTGGCTATTTTTTTTTTGTGGGAGATTCTGATCAGAGTGCAGAAGATCAGATGGATGATAAAGTTTGTTCCTCTAACGATCAGGCTGTGGAGGTTTGTGCTAGGAAGCAGGACTGCATTGGTGGTTGGACTCTGGATGACTTGTGTTATGGCTTGGCAGAAAGTTCATCTGCATTTTTCTTGTGTCCAGAGACTTTTCTGAGACTGAGGTTAAGCAGGATGCACTAATTCATCTAGTAAAAGAAATGTCAATGCAGCCAAATAATGAGACAATGGTATGGCTACTATTGGGTTTTAGTCATATTTCTGTTAAGATTGGAGCACAAAGAGCCCAGCAGGATGATTTAAAAATGTTGTGTTTAGCCAGAAGGAAAGCTCCAATAAATCTGTATAATGCAAAGTCATATCTGAGAGGATCACCATTGCTGAGAAGGAACTAGAGAATGGAAAGGATGGACTGAGAACATCACAGGATCATGATCCACTGGGTTATGGGTGTGACTGCTGCTGGAAACTTTTCAGCAACTCTCCATCCTTTGTAGCTTCAGAATTACAAAGGTCAGTATCTTTGCCTAGAGGATAATGACAGAGTCTCAGGTTCCAGAATGGTGGTGAAGGCCACACCAGGTTCCAGAATTATGCCTGCACAGAAATTTATTCCGCAGAATCAGGAGCAGAATGGTCAGTAGTCCAGGCACTTGAACCTGACAGCCAAGAGAGAAGAAAGCCTGGCTACTGCTCCACCTGGCAGCAGACCTTGGTATCATCATGTCTCATTGGTTTTGGGTACATTCAGAATGCAGGAGTTCTAAGTCTAAGAAGGCTTCTACCTAGATTTCAGAAGAAGGCCTGGGAGGCCAGGCCATGTGCCTCTTGGCAGGCAGTGAGTAAAGTTGTGAGTGAGAAGTCTATTCAGTGGAGAACACAGAAGTTTGGAAAAGCCAGGAAAGCAGATCATCTAAGAAAAACTGTGTCAAGTGAACAAGCCCAGTCTATTAGAGAAGTCATGGGAGCTGCCACAAAGAGTACCATAGGGGCAGAGACACATGGAGCTCAATTTTGCCACAGATTGCTTTGGATGTTCCACATGGAACTACAATACTTAATGTTTGTCCTTCTGGATTTTGGACTTGCTCTGGTCTCAATGCTTGGAATCCTACTGTTTGTACCTTTTGAATGGTAATGTTTACCTGTACCATTGGATGCTGCAAGTGTTTAAATTTTCATTTGTACTGGGGCTCACAGCTAAGCATTTGCCTAAGCTTTACAGTAGACTCGGTACTCGAATTTTTCAGCAATGATGAAGCTAAAGGAATTTGCCAGCTCTTAGAGGAGGACTAAAATGTCTTTTGGACGAATTGATGTGCAAGAAACTATGGGGATCTATGGGTGGAATGCTATGATTTGTGCCCAGTTGTCCCCCCAAAGCCTCATGGACTCATGGGGTGGACTTCTAGAGTTTACAATCAATTCATGATCCACTGGATTATGGGTGTGAGTACTGCTGGGATTCTGGTTCTGAGAACTGCACCCAGCCTGGAGCAGGTAGCCTAAATTCAACCTGAGGGAGACTGACACATTCTGTTGCCACTGTTGCCACTAATTCTCCCATTTACTCCTATTCTCTTGCTTTTCTCCACAACCATGAATGTAAGCTTTGTGCTATGTGCTTCTCTGCATTTGAGCCACCTGAACATGGACTGATCTCTACCAACCATGAGCTAAATAAATCTTTCCTGTCCTCATTTTAAGTGTGGGAGAGCAATGAGAAAAGAGTAACTCAGATTATTTATTTATTTATTTATTCATTCATTTACTTATTTTTATTTAATCCTCTTGCTTTGCAATTCAGATTGGCCTTGGCTATCTCAGTAATCTAGTCCGACCTTAAACTTGTGGAAATGTTCCTGCCTCAGCATCTGAAGAGCTGTGATTATAGGCATGTTTTAGTATTACATGGCATATGAGGATTTCTAGATCTTTAAACTCTGATATATACTTTCTAAATTCTACTAGACTTTCAACTCTGCCTTATAATTTTAAAATCACTAAATTTTGTTATTTATGAGACAGTTCTCTCAGAGAGCTCAAGCATAACTATTCTATATGCTTGATTTGCAATATTGTGCAATAGGGTATAATTAGCTGGAGCAGAACTGTTTCTATTCTAGAACCCCAATAAACACAGTGTGTGCTTCAGTACTATACTAAACATTTTTCCTTGGCTGAGTGAATAATCCTGCCCAGTGGCTATTTTCTAGGTTCTCTAGCTACAGTGCAGCAAGAGGTTGGGGTGGGACCCATTTCCTAATACAGTTAAATCAGTGCAGCTATGCTGCGCTTTGCTGGGAGAGAATTATTTCTCCTTGTTTTCCATCAATAGGTAATAAATTGATGTTCATGCAACACTGTGTGGGGGTATCCTGACCACTGGAATCAGATAGTCCCTAAGTAATAAATGGTTAATCTACTGTAGATTATTTTTAATATAAATAAAGGTCCCATTTTTTCACTATATTATCAAAAGATCCTATTAAAGATCAGTTTTAATTTGAAAAGTATGACTGCAGTTTTTACTGAATAGGTAAAATTTAGACCACTAGAAAATATTCGCAAGTTTGTATTTTCTTGTGAATGTAATTTGGATCTTCATTTATAGTTTGACTACAGCCTCACCTAATCAATTCATTTCAAGACACTTGTATGTTCAATTTATAGTATAAAATACTAAAATGATGTTGTAATGTATGATTACATCTTGTTAACACCCACTTTCATAGGAATATGTTAGAGAATGTGTTCCTATCCCAAGGATGTGGCACACTGCTGTGAGTAGAGTTAATTGGGAGGATAAAGCAAGAAGATCACAGGTTGAAGCTTCGCTGTGAATATGGTCAGGACTTGTCTTAAAAAGTATACATTTTAAGCTGGAGACACAAATCTGTGGTGGCAGAGTTCTCCCCTATTTGATTACCAGTACAGCAAAATAAAGCAACAAAAGAATATTCACATTTTATATTTTAATTATTCTATTTTCAGTGCTAAGTCTTACTAATCTTGTCAACCTACACATGTATACTTCATCTTTCTTTTTTGCAAAAAGATGCACTTACAGCTAGATTTTCTCTTCTAATCATCTATTCTGTTAATTCTGCACATGAATTTTCAAATTTCTTCAGTTAGTAATTTTACAAAATCATCTCATATGAATAACAAATTTTATTGTCTTTTTGAGACAGGGTCTCACTGTGCAGTTCAGGCTGGCCTTGAGCTCACTTTGGTAGCCCAGGCTGGCCTCAAACTTGCACCAATCCTCCTGCCTCAGCCTCCCGAGTGCTGGGATTACAGGCATGTGCCACAACGCCTGGCTATGAACAACAAATTTCATTTCACTTATATGTTTAAAACAGAATGGGTTCATCAACTCTGTAAATATCTAATTATTCCAACCTGTAGTGCTTTACTTCAAATGATTCCAGATAAAATAATTACATATGCTATTGCTACCTGATACATAGTTTATTACATCTATATTTTGTTAAATTTTATGTTAAACTGATATATAGGGTAATTTGAGAGCATTACATTGTATTAGAAAATTGAAAGTCATCTGCTAATATCAATTTGATATTGCCATGTGTCTAACATTCCAGTGTTTCATAAATAGTCATATTTTCTAAGATGAAAACATTTAACTTTTAGTGATTATGCCATTGCAATCATATAATGTGATTTTAGGGATCAGAAGTTTCCTCAATAATTCACTTACTGAATTTATGCCCTAGAGAAACTGTTAGAGGGCTGGGTGGATAGCTCAGTGGACTTAAGTGCCTGCTTAGGCAGTCGCAAGGACCAGGGCTCAATCCTTTCTGAGCATAGTGGTGCGTACTTGTAATCCCAGCACTTGGGAGGCTGAAAACAAGAGGATCACTAAGAGTCCAATCTGTGTAGTGAGACCCTGTAGACACTGTACTAAATACATTAAGAAAATAAAACAAGAATAGAAAAATTGCTTCATACTCTAAGTGTTCTTTTTGGCAATATAGAAATATACAGATTACACCTCTAGTTTTATATTTTACTTGGAAAATAATGTAACAATTTTGTGTATAAGAAAGACTGAAACTTTAGGAATGCTACTTTCATCAACATAATTAATGTCAGTAATAAACACAGTTAACACTTCCTAATTGCTGATTAGACATATGAAAACTCATGTGATTGCTAACATTTACTTTGACTTCCCAAATACATGATATTTCTCCTATTCTTTGTGTACTTAAGCAAAGTATGCAAAACTTTGAAACACCTAAAACTCAGATTCCCAGCTAAGGCAGAAGAGATATACTGTGATGCTTTATTTCACCTCTTTTATTGTAAACATATCTGTCTTTTGTTTCTACTTAGTGTCATCTGTTGCACTTCTTTTACTGGGTGAATTTGCCAGGTGAAATGACCTTTAATTATAACACTGAGGTGATTAACCATCAGTGTTTTTTTTTTTTTT
>PVJA010031183.1:0-25100 GCA_004027025.1 Myocastor coypus | reverse complement strand
ATTCTCTTAGGTTCTCCATAACTTCACAAACGTTTAAAATTACGAATATATTTTCATGCGGTTGTACCTTTACTCATATAATGTTTCTACTCCTGTTTTTTACTTCTTCTCAGATACATTTATATGTAGCTTTGTTCAAATGGAAGTCTTTTAGATGAACTAGCTAACTAGATACACAGATACATTCTATTCTTCCTACTCTGTACAATTGTTCACTGGACATTTCTGTTGTTATAGCTTGTTATGTTGCGTGTAGGTAAATTTTTTTTTTTTTTTTTGTGTGTGTGTGTGTGTGTGTGTTTTTGAGACAGAATCTCACTATGCAGTTCAGGCTGGCCTTGAGCTCACTTTTGTAGCCCAGGTTGGTCTCGAACTCACACTGATCCTCCTGCCTCAGCCTCCCGAGTGCTGGGATTACAGGCGTGCGCCACCACACCTGGCTTACGTGTAGGTAAATATTTTATCTCATGCCTACTATCTCTCAACTAATACCAAACAGATTGCTGGATCAATTGGCACATTCACTCTAAATGCACATTTGGAAGTTCATTAACTACCAGGAATGGGGCAATGGCTAGGGTGGCAGTGGCCACTGTAACGCACTTTATATTCTGTCTTACCTCTATAAAGCAAGGCTAAGTATGGGTCATTACATTCAACAGGGAACTTTGAAACACCTTCCAACTGCACAGCAGGGTGCCCAGTGGCTTTTGACCTGGACAAAAGGCAACTCTATGATTCCTGGCCATGGAGAAAAGTGCAAATCCTTTGGCTTTCTCTTGCTGAAAGGATCCCTATAACATAAGCTTCAAGATTCTTTCCATTCCTGTTTGACAGTGTCAGCAAGTTGGAACTGAATTGAGAAGGCCTTAGTTATATGTTCAGTTTGCCAGAATTTGGATAAACTCAAACTCTCAATCTTCACTTGATTTAGAGAATTTAGGAAATTCAAAATCATATTGTGTCTCTGCTATTTCTGTTGTTTTTGAAACATACTGCTGGTTTTGTAACTCAACAGTGTTTTTCTTGAGAATCTGAATGTACTATTTTCCATTCGTTAAGTGAAATTTCGTATCACTTGTAAGTTTTCTGTTTTAATATTATTTTTGTACTTTGTTTATAAAAATAAATAAGTAAATAAATAAGTCACAAAAATGTAACTATTAAGGGAGTCTCTACCTTATAGATTCTATGGGAGAAGGTGAATAATAGGTAGACACACTGCTACAAACTGTGAAAGTATCACACTGAAAAAATCATTGAACAAATTCACACTTCCTTTGGTAAAGCCAATTAACAAACACAGTCACTGATGCTTCCCTCACTCCAGTGAGAAAAGGGTCTCCCAGCATTTGTTTCATTCTTTTTTTTTTTTTTTTTTTTCGTGGCACCAGTATCAAACTCAGGACCTTGCACTTGCCGGGCAAGCACTTACTCCACTGAGCAATCTTCCCAGCCCCTTTGTTTCATTCTTTTGGTGTCTTTCTTTGCAGGAACCTTGAATAAAAGCTTGAATTGAGTGCTTACCTTATTGGAAGTTTTGCTTTGTCAAATGTTATCCAGAAATTTTTGAGGTGAAAAAATGTTTCTATAACATTAAAACCTGTACTTAGAGTGTATATGATTTTCTTCTTCCCCAAGAGACTTCATTTACTAAGTGTCTGCTTAATCTTAGCAAATGTCTATCTCTGATAAGGTAAACCCTTAAAAAGACAGATTCCAACACTTCTAGGGTCTTTGGCTCCAGTGACCTAACTTTCCAATGCTAACTTTTATTTCTTTTACCAGGAAAATACGACTTTGTAAATTGGGACACTGCTGCAGTGGTAATGATGTCTTACTCTACTTTTCTCTCTTTATATTAAATCACAGAATGATCAGATTCAGGAAAAATGAATCACATACCATTTACGAAAAGTATTACATCAAACAGAACATCAATCCATACTATTTGTCTTTGGTACTCTAACAACATTTTATCGTCTCCCTTTTTCTTAATCTTAATGTTATTAATGATTTTTTTAAAAAATAATAATGCTACCACTATAATGTTATTGAAAGTGTGTTTTATGACTTGTAATCTGCTCTTAAGTTTATCAAACATTTTTCTGAGTATTTGATCGCCCTCAACTGTAACTTGGTGAGTAAACATAGGACTTATTTATATAGTTGTATATTGAAAAAGATTCATAAATGCTTACCAAAATTATTTTTATTCTATAAATGTAATGGCAAGATCAATTATTATACTTGTATTTTGGATAAGATAGTTCCAATTCTATGTATTTTTACAGCTCTAAATAGTGTTTTATTACCCCTTTCAAATAAATTTGTCAAGCCTGCATCACATATTCTATGCTACTTTTAAATAAAAGTAACATATAATCAATAAAACTTATTTTACATTTAGTTTTCAAATGTAAAATGACACTGGTAACGTCTTTCTTTCAAGCAATAAATCTGTGTTTAGAAACAAATTTGCTACAGCTCAGGACATCAATAGGAAAATGTAACTTCTTCACATTACCTGTATATGCAAATTGCACAAGGTCCCAGAGGGCATTGGGGTCTATGCCCTCCATCTTGATCTCCTCTTGCTTGGCTTCACAGACATCACTTGTAAACATAGCAGCAAAATAGTCAGAGACGGAACTCAGAACGAGCCTGAAAAAATCACAGAGTGTGGTTTAGACCATAAATCTAGAGTTTAAAAACACCATGTCAACCAAATCCAGTGCAGAAGATAAAACCAATAATATTTCAATTAATAAATACATATTTTAAAATTCTCCTTCCAGATTGCTTTTTAAAGAAATGATTGAAGAAATCAAGCACATACTATTGGATACAGAGTATTTCATCATATTATGTGTTTCTGCTTTCAAATTGAGAATTTGACTCCTTTTGAAATAAAATCAAATTTTATGTGTCTGTATACATTGAAGAAGTTTTCACCACTGTGTTATTTGCTCCATTAAATTATAGTGCATCTTGGGGCCAGGGAGCTAACTCAGGGACACATGTGCCTGCCTGGCAAGTGCAAGGTCCTGAGTTCGATCCCTGGTTCCACAATAAATAAATAAATAAATAAATAAATAAATAAATAAATAAATAAAATGAATCTCTATCACAAATTCATTTCTTGAATTGATATTAATCTCTCACTGAAATTTCTTCTAATTTGGCTATTTATCTATTCCTGATACAATGCAATAAATGCTTAAAATATTGGAGATCTGGCTATGGGTTTATAATCTGCAAGACAGAACCATTCTCTTTTTACTGGTGGAGTTTGGTTCTTCATAGAACAAAGTTTAAATCTGTAAATTCAATCTTTTTAATTTCAGTAACTCATATGAAAGTATTTAAATACACTGATTTTGTGTTTTTATTTGGGTAAAGGTGAACCAATGCTTTCAAAATTGCATCTGTGCATGTATTCAGGATGTTGTTGCCTTCCTCATTTTGAAGCTATAAATTTTCTCTAAAATTTCCATACAAATATTTTGGTTAATTTTTGTACAAATTTGTATTCTTCACTTTGTGTACGCTTCATTTTTATTAGAATTAAATGGTTTAAAATGTCATACATGCATCTTTTATCTGACACATTTGTTATTTTACTTATCTTTGTTTCTACTGTTTCTTTGCTAAAAAGATAATTGTAACATCAAGATACCTCATTTGGAGTGATTCTTCACTATTCTTTATAATTACTTTCTCTTCATAACATTAAATATGTTTCTTTATGCTACACTACAGGTAGAAATTTTTTTTCTCTAAATGAAGACATGTAAAGTTTCTCTTTACCATAGGGTGTTTTGTGAATATTGATTTATATATTAAATACAGACTTTCTCAACTCAAGATGACCTCTTTTTTTTTTACTTTAGTTTTTATTTATTTATTTATTTATTTATTTATTTATTTATCTATCTATTTGATACAGGGTCTCACTATGCAGCTGAGACTCATAGCGATGTTCCCGTCTCAGCCTCCCCAGCGCTGAGATTACAGGCATGCTCCACAACACCCAGTTCTAGGGCTGGAGCAGTGTACCCTGGGTTCTGGTGGGCCTGAGATACTGTACCATGGATTGAACCTGGGACGTTTTGTGCTTGCCAGGAAGGAAATTACACCACCAAATTTTCTCCCCAGCCCCATGATATCCTATTTAATTTCTATTATTGCAAAATTCCTTCTTAAAATATTTTATAATGGATAAGTATTAGCATTAACAGTTTTATCAATAATGCTTTTCAGAAGAACTAAAAAAAAAAACAGTTTTAGGGTTTTTTCTTTGTATAATAAATAATCTGTACTTTTCCTTTTCTTGTATTTTCCTAATCTGAGTTTCAGTAAAAGTCAGATAAGCCTCTTGAGAAAAAAGCTGCCACATTTAATTTTTTGTTTTAAATTTTATATAACAAATTTTGGAACAAATTCATCACTTCCTTTAAAGTATTTTAAGAACTTTTCAAACTTTTCTGAAGTTTTCCCTGTTTTGGAAAATTATGCCCTTAAGTTACTATTTCACTTGCTTAATGAGGCATGAATCTTACCTAGGTGCTCTGCTTCTTCTCACTTCTACTTTGACCACATCACATTTTCTAAGAATTCGTTTTGTCTGCATTTTGAACTATATTAATGTAATTTCTAATGACTTGGAATTTCTCAGATCTCTTTGGATATTTCGAGTTGCTTTATTTGCCACTTTTATCTCTTGTTTCATCTGTTTAAAATATTTATTATAATCACTTGCAATCCCCCTTCTAGTCATTTTAATACTTTGGAAGACTCTAGGTCAATTTATACTAATGATAATTACACATTATTTGCACTATATTTTTCTTATTTTTTCAGTTTATTGTACATTTTAATGGTTAAATGTAATATTTGTGTTGCTTTTAAAAACACATGTGCATGACTATAGTTTTATAGTTGTTGTTTTGTTTTATGAAGTCTTGTTTACTTGTTTCATAGCTTTAAAGAAATAGTATGATTTTCAGTGTACCTGTTTTCTTATTATGGTTTTAAAGGAATTTTCAAGATTAAATATATTTTACGGTGCTGGGGAGATAGCTCCGAGGCACAAGTGACTGCTGGGCAAGTGCAAGGTCGTGAGTTCGAACCCTAGTCCTACAAAAAAAAAAATTAAATATATTTTAAATATTATAAATGGAAATATCTGTTCACAAAGATATTTTAACACACAACAGTATATCCTTATTTTAAAAAAGAGAAAATTGTTTGAAAGTATGCCTGCTACAAAAGAAGGTCTTCATAGATGTGTTTGCAATATAAAACATTCTTTTTCTTTATAGTATAATAAGGCCAACTGGTTAATCATGGAGGTTCTCCACATATATATTGATCACTGACTGAGAAGGTAATGATTAACATGGAAAGGAAGAAGACATAAACACATAATGACACTGAATTGAAATCAGAGACATCAAAATAAATTCTTTGCTCAAATAGAATTATACAACTGTGATTTTGAAGTGTACATAGATTTATGTGTATCCTTGGTTTGAGAACTCTGGAAAAAGGTTAGACTTCTGAGGTAGAGCAGATAAACCGATGGTAAGACTGGAAACCCGTTTGCTTTACAAGGTCACGTAGCACTCTAAATGTATGGAAATTCATCAAGGAGACCAGATGTGATTTAAAAATCTAGAAATAAAGCAGCAATCAGCTTTCAAAGAACCTTTTTCCTCTAAGAATATTGGTATTAAAAATAATAAGAATCAAAAAAATAATAAGAATCAATACGATATATTATTACTTTTGATAAATATCATAGTATTCTAATATGGAGGACTTTTCCCAATTACTTACTTTGTGTTTCACCTTCTCTGTAAGAAGAGAGGTATGTTAAAGTTTATGTTGAACATAATGGAAATTATGTTGATTTAGTCACTGATACTTGAATTTCTATGTTTTTAAGGTTTTAAAAAATTAAAGCACAGACATTGCCAAATTTTATTATATTCTAGGTTAATTTCAAATGATTTATTTTACCAAAATACTCAATATAATTCTATGTGATAAATACACACACATATATATGTATATATATATATATGTGTGCATATATATATGTGCATATATATATATATATATATATATATTCACATACCCATATACGTCTCACAGATAAGAATTATTTTTTTGTCACAGAGTATCTTTATGCAGTTCAGCCTGGCCTCAACTCTAAGTAGCCCTGGTTAGTCAAGAACTCATGATAATCTATGCTCCTGCCTCAGCCTCCCAAGTACTGGGATTATAGACATGTACCATCATTCCTGACACAAATAAGCATTATATTGATATAATGCTAAGCAACTTCACCTCATACATGAGAACCACTTTTGAAGAAAATGTACATAATAAAGAACAAATTATCATGTCACTGTATTTTTCAATTTTTGTTCATTAAATAAATTATATCCATCAACTGCAATATAAAATATGGTTAACACAATAGAACAAATAAAGTTTATACTTGACAGATTTAATGTTGCATAAGATTTACATTATATTTTAGAATATATATTGTAAAAAATATATATAAAGAATATACAGGGTCAGGGAGATAGCTCCATGGCACATGTGCCTGCCTGGGAAGTACAAGGTCATGAGTTCAAACCCTGGTCCTGGAAAAAAAAAAAAAAAAGTTGGGGGCTGGTAGGATGGCTCAGTGGTCCAAAGCGCCTGCTTAGGAAAGTTTAGGTGGCTGCAGGGACCGAGGTTCGATCCCCTGCACCACATGCTGCGCCCGCCCTGCCCTGAGGGCAGGCTGAGCCAGCCATAAAAACAAACAAACAAACAAACAAAAGTTCTGACACAAGAAGAAAAATAAAAATTAAAAAATTAAATTATTGGGGCCCAGTAGGATGGCTCAGCGGTCTAAAGCGCCTGCTTAGGAAAGCTTAGGCGGCTGCAGGGACTGCAGTTCGATCCTCGGTACCACATGCTGCGCCAGCTCTGCCCTCAGGGCAGGCTGAGCCGGCCATAAAATAAATAAACAAACAAACAAAAGTTCTGAAACAAGAAATAAAATAAAATAAATAAAATTTAAAAAAAGAATATACAATATTCTTATATAAAATATATAAAGAATATACTAAAATATATGTAAAGAATATATAATATTCTTTAATGAAAGAGAAGCAGGAACAAAAACCACATCAATGAGTATATGAACTCAGTCACTCTAGAAAATTTCTTATTGAGGTCACTATAAACTCATTTCCTTACAGAACTGCTGAACTTTTTCAAAGTTCCACTTGAATTTATTATAGTGTTTGACACTGTCAACTTCCTACTTCTTTAAAACCATTTTTTAGCTATAGCTGTGCAGGCTTTCTTATTTCAGCTGTTATTTGATTGGATGATTTTTTCTTTCTCTTCCTACCATTTCACTCTTTCATTGTCAGATATTTTTATCTGTCAGGATCCTTAATTGGGCCTTAAATTCATTTCTGCTAAGTAATTGTGAGCCCTCAGCTAATAATGATTGTTAGAGTTTCTAATCTAGCCTATCTTGAATGTTTTTTTTTTTTTTTTTTTTTTTTTTTTTTTTTTTTTTGTCTTTTTGAGACAGGGTCTCACTATGCAGTTCAGGCTGGCCTTGAGCTCACTTTTGTAGCCCAGGCTGGTCTCGAACTCGCACTGATCCTCCTGCCTCAGCCTCCTGAGTGCTGGGATTACAGGCGTGCGCCACCACGCCCGGCTTATCTTGAATGTTTGTAGAAAATGAGCATGCAATATTTCAGTAGAATTTCACTTTCTGTAAACTCTTAAAAATCCCCTGGCTAAGACATTTTCCTTTAGTGATTTTGTTTCCGGTTGGTGCAGTGAAAATGTATTGAACCCCAGAAGTAGGAACTGTGAAGTTGCCATCATTCATATCAAATATGATGCAAAGGCCACAGTACCTTCTGTAGCTGGGCTTGTTGTTCCTCTCTGTTGGCAGACTAGCCCAACCTCCATGATCAATACCATTTTTAGCAACAGCAGAAAAGACCTCTTTCCCACAACAGCACAGGATACCAAACAGCCTGTGTGCCATTCCCTGGAAGTGCACATGATCCTCAGCCAGTGGGTGGAGCCAATGGCAATGGGGAATAGAAATGCAGAAAAAATGAAGAAAATCACTAATATTAAGTTTATAATATTGCATAATCACATTACTAGTACTACAGGGACATATGTGATACATGGTATTCAGATTTTGCATGGCTGCTTCAAAAATTCCTGGATGACCACAATGAAGCAAGATTCCTTTCTTTCTTTGTCTCTTCTTATGCCCTATCCTGTTTTCTGTTTTCTAAGGAGGTTGTATAAATAAACCACACACACACACACTCACATAGAAATTCCAGGCCCAGTTGAAATAATAAAGGACTGACTTATGACCCCATACTTCAAACCATTTCTGTTACCCTCCTTACATTCATATAGCCCTTATTTCATGCCTGGATTAACTGAAACAGCTTTATAAAACATTAACTAGCTAATGAGTTGCCTATATGTCACACATTTATAAAAGCTGTACTGTATTTCAAAGATAACTTTAAATTATGAGTTTGTTGCAATTGTTAAATTTATGACTTCTATACCCAGAAGTCTGAATTCCATTTTGGCCAATTATTGAGTGCATGAAATTCTAAATTTTTCTATCTTCATTTTTCAATTCCTTAAGAGTGATGAGAAAAATAAGAATTTTTATTTACTTCAAGGTATGCATAGTATTGCATATAGCCTGATATAAAATCAATAATGTATTAGCTAATTGATTATTATCATGATTATTAATTATCATCATCATTATCATCATTATCAAGTGTCTCCCTTCCTCAAAGATTTACATTGGCTTCTAATCATACATAATATTTAAAATTCAAACTTTGGTACTTGTTTTCAAGGTTTATCATAATGAACTCTGTCTTGTTTTGAAGGATTTATTTCCTACTATTTCTAAGATGAACTTTTCTATCTTCACTATACTGTTATTCTCATAATTTCCACAAAACTAATTCTTTGGTTCTATATTTTCCTATGTTATTTTCACTATCTAAAAATCCACACCATTTCTTTTCCACTAGGCTAACATAAATTCAAATACATTTTCTCTGAGAATTTCTCTAAATACTAAATCAAATGCTATTCTTTTTGAATATGTCTCCCATATTGCATCCAAAGCCGGTGCTCACTCAGCATGACTTCTTTATTTCTTTTATTTTATTAGTTTATTTAATTATTTATCTATTTGATACAGGGTCTCACTATACAGCTGAGACTCATAATGATGCTCCTGTATCAGCCTCCCCAGCACTGAGATTACAGACATTCCATTTATTTGGAGATAAAATAGTTTTCTTTCTTATTAAGTGGGCTATTGTAAACTTCATAAGTATACTGGAAACCCAATGGAAAAACATCATATTTTAGAATACTACTGTGTGAGTGAGAAATTCCCACTCCAAGAATTGAAAAAAGTATACTATCCATACTGGTGAAAATCAATGGCAGCCGGGCATGGTGGCTCATGCCTGTAATCCCAGCACTCAGGAGGCTGAGGCAGGAGGATTGGTGTGAGTTCGAGACCAGCCTGGGCTACAAAAATGAGCTCAAAGCCAGCCTCAACTGCATAGCGAGACCCTGTCTCAAAAAGACAAAAAATAAAAATAAAAAAAGAAAATAAAATCAATGGCAGGTGTAAACATATTAAAGTGATGTTCAAATGACAAAGAAAATGCACCAAAACATGTCAGCTTCTCTAATCTGATATTTTGTAATGTTATTATGCAACATCATAGCTTGAATCATTTGTAGTTTATAACATTATAATAGCTGTAAAATTATTATAAACACCAAAAATATTTAGTTGCATGATAGATTTAACAAGACAAAAAATGAATTATTCCTGTCTTAGCCAATATAATGTATATGAGTATACAACTTGCACAATGAAACATACAGATATTTCTCATTTAAAGACAGAGCTATGTTCCTGCACATAGGTCATTAAATGAATTGGTCACTAAATGGGGAGTTGTGTATAGGATGTACATTAAAATACCCAAAATGAAAATGGTCAATGCAAACTACAACTGAATATTTTGCCTTTATTTTCCCAATTCTAACACGCAGTATTTTAATGTATAAATAACATAACATGATAGTTACTGTGTTGCACACTCAGCAAAAATTACAGTAATGTGTAAAAAAGTTATATTGTACAAAAATATTAACCCTCTATAAATAAGATGTACAGAGCTATACATAAAAAACTCTGGTAGAGGTCCAAGCTCTGGGTCTTATGTATCATTGGGTTTGAGTAGTTGTTAAACAGAAAAATCATTAAATCAGAAATATTTATACTACGTGCCTAGCCTGGGATAAAATTGTGTGTGTGTGTGTGTGTGTGTGTGTGTGTGTGTAACTGGAGGTTGAAATCAGGCCCTTGCACTTGCCAGGCAAGCACTTATTCTACTGAGCTATTTCCCTAGCCCTAAATAAACTACTTATAAAAATAATTCCTCTCTACTGTATTTGATAAGGATTATGTGTTATTAAATGCATCATTTTAATTATAGTTTTAGAGTCAGCTATTTACATGCACTTACAACATTTTCCTATTACTTTGTTTAGTGAAATTTTATATCGTTTCTAATGCTGTTCTTTTCTATCACTATTTTTCATCCTTTAAAAAATAATGAATGAAGATTTATCTTAAAAAGAACATTATGGAGAGCATGATATGAGAGATAGTTCATCAATGTGTATTAATTTATGAATAAATAATACTTGTGTGATAGTGAGTGTTATGGTAAGTATGCATAGTCAAAATATACATTTCACAAAATTAGAAAGACTTCAACGTTTTTACCATAAAAATAATAAGGACTTGGGGAAATATATGCTGAAACTAATTCAGACAACAGAAATTGCTACCAGCGATTCTCAACCTGTGGGTAACAACCTCGGCGGGGGTCCAACGACCAAAACACGGGGGTCGCCTACAGCCATTCTAAATCATAACTGTAGCAAAATTACAGTTTTGAAGTAGCTACAAAAATTATTTTTTGGTGTGGGTTCACTGCAACATGAGGAACTGTATTGCGGGGTCACGGCATTAGAAAGGTTGAGTACTACTGTGCTAGATGATTAGGGCATGTCTGAAACAACACATATTATTCCACTACTGTGCAAAATTGTGTATTGTATCAATTAAAACATTAAATATTAACTTTCAAAACTATGCAAATAATATACTAAGAAAAGTTTTAGAATTGTGATAATGGATTTATATTTTAGATCTTCATCATTGTTTTTCCCTTATATTGTCTGTTGAGTTATATAACTTATTGTTCATAAGACAAAATAGGAACTTGTCATGCTTTCTCTTTCATTTTGTGGCAAATCACTGGTCCAGTGACTAGAAAAGAGTTGTATTATTTCTTACAGTACAACTATAATCAAATAACATTTTGCATAAATATATTGACACTATTACATTCAACTTTCATATTTTCATTTCCATTTGCTTATTTCTTCAGATTTTCTCTAATCTATCTTATTCTTAGCAAATGTATGATGACTTCTGAAGCAAAAACAGATGACTCATTTTTCATATCTTGGTAAATATTGCACTAAAGTTTTTATGCCAAAAATGCTTTATTGCAAATATCTACAATCCCTTATAGGATAAGAATTAGATGGCCAAATATTTCCCAGTGAAAGAAATAAAAAAAAAATTGTTGTCAGTAAATGCTAATAGGTATGAAAAACTAAGTTATATCATTTCAAGAAAGTCTAAATTTTTAACAAAAAATGGCTTAGCTTTATTCTTTGGTAGTAACATGTTTTCTTATAAAATAAAAGCTCATCTATCTATCTATCTATCTATCTATCTATCTATCTATCTATCTATCTATCTATCATCTATCTATATCTATCTCTCTATCTAGCTATCTATCTGTTATGTGTTGGTACAAGGTCTCTCTATGCAACTCGAACTCATAGTGATCCTCCTGCTTTCAGTCTCTCCAGTGCTAAGAATGCAGGCATGCACCACCATGATTGATCTTGGTAACTGGCACAGCATGCCCAGGATGGCTTCAACACAGCATGTGGTACAGTAGATTAAACCCTGGTCGCTGAGCTTGCCTAAGCAAGTGCTTCATCCACTTATCTCACTGGCCCTGAAATAAAAGTTTTTAAATTCTGCCTCTTTAGAAAATAAACCACAAGGCAACATTAACACTAACATATTTATAAGAGTATTTTATATTTTATAAAGAGAATAGGAAATGTAGAGAAAAAATTATTTTTCTTTAAGAAAAAAATCAGATGTGTGAAACCCTGCTTTTATAACCAAAGCATCTTATTTTGTTGTTGCAACTTTTGATAGTGCAGAAGTATATTTAAAGAGTTTGGTTTTCAGGATCGGGCTGATGTGATCCCGACTCATGCTGATTCTGTATTTTCTGGAAGAAGATCTACTATTTTATAGAAGTCAAAGGTGTTTTTGTGTGACCAATTAGTGCAACACAGGTAAAGCATTGTATGAAGAAAAGAACACTAAGATAATAAACATACATGAAATGTGTAGAAAGGGTGAAGATACAGTAAAGCACATCTTGGCAGGCACAATATTACAGTATATTAAATAGGTGTGGTGGTGTGTACCTGTAAGCCCAGCTCTTGGGAGGCTGTAAATAGGCAGATCACTATAAGTACCATCTAGTAGTGAGACCCTGAACACCCTGTAGACCCTCCCCTATAAATAAATAAATAAATAAATAAATAAATAAATAAGATTCTTTTGTCTCCATGAAATAACAACCTTTTACTACCTAATTAAATTTCCATTTTATCATAGATTCATTACTTGGTTGTTAAAAATACCTCTACCACTACACATTTACACATTTGTGAGGAATCACAGCCACTCCTTCAATCTTCTAGAAAGGCATTTTACCCTAGAAATAACTTTTCTGAGTTTATGATTATGCATCTTCCCTGTTTCTATTTATACAAAATTCATGAACAATACTACTTCTAAGTATGTATTTCCTATGCAATATTTCTTACATAATATTTTCCCTTTACATCTACTCAACATGATTGCTACTCTTAATCTCTAATGGAGGAGACATTTTGAAACATTAGTTGCCTAGATACCTGTGTATCATGGCACACAAGATACTGAGAATATCTTGGTCTTGCTACCATAGGAAATTCAACTGTCTAAATATTAATATTGATTTTGTTAGTTTAATTTTCCTAAAATGATAACTCTGAAAACAGACAGCCTCTTTATTTTCTAAAAATCTTCTATGTTTGATATCTGTGCATTTGCACTGGAAACTTTTGGTTCACTTGCTAGTAATCAATTATCCTAGGTTCACTTGTTAGTAACCAGTTATCCTAGAAATCTATATTTATCTCAGAATTTCTGTGAGAGTCAAAGCACAAATAAATTCAGAGACTTGACTGTTTCGCCTGTAAAATTAAGTAGTAGGTTATCTTAACTATGACTAGCCTTTCAGACTTTAGTTAAAATTACACTAGCATTAAATTAGTGTCCCTTTATAGACACTATATTTTATAAATGGATCAATAATTATAATTTGCATAAAATTGGAAACATATGCAAAATACAAACTATATAGGAAACATATTGAAATGACTCCATGTTGTGATTTTAATGGGAAAATTTGCTCATAAGTAATGTATTTGAATGTTTGAATAATATAACATATAAATTAAACATGTATATTATATCTATTACATATATGAAAGATTATATATTATATTATATATTATATATAATCTCTATGAATTCTTAGAAAGTTTGAATATCAGAAATTAATTTGGAATATCTTTCCAGTACAAATAATTTATTTTTATATTTCTTGAAATTATTATGATATTCTTAAGGGCTGGTGAGATGCCTCAATGGACTAAGAGCCTCATTAGGGAAGTACAGGGGCCAGGGTTTGATCTCCGACACAACATGCCACTGGCCTTGCCCCTAGATGTGCTGGTCCAGCCACCAAAACTGGGCATGGAAGCACACACCTGTAATCACAGCACTAGGGAGGATGCAGGAGGATCACCATATATTCAAGTTGTGTAGTGAAGCCCTATGCCAAAAATATATAAAAATTAAAAGAAATTATTATGATATTCTTAGATATTTTCAATGCTAATGGCTGCAATAACATATTTTCCCCTCAGATGATATCACACACATTAATTCGAATGTAACATTATCAAAACACTATGCTATTTACTATTCATATAATGATTATTTTTAAACCAACAGCTAGTTTTACATAAATGTCACATAATGCAAATGATATGATGACATACATGTATCTACAATTATTCAAAACAGTACTGGCTCTTTTCAGATATCACAGATTTTTTCATAATTCTTACTGTTTACTTAACTTTAACTCTCATATTGTAAATTACTCATAGCGCAATGCTTAAGTTTAAGTCATGGTGTTATTTACAAAATTAATTGGGACACCATTAAGGTGCATTGACTTTAAGATTTTTGAATTTTAACATCAACAGGGTGAAACTTTCAAATTAATCAATCAGAGTCAACCAACTAAACAAGTTAATATTTTCTTTTCCTACACACAGCATTATTGTTTAAAAACCATGGGATACAAAAAAGGAAAGCTGTATTAACATGCTAAGCTATAAAAGGCTCAGGTCAACACCCTCTGCTGTTGCTAGTTGTACTGATAAGCCACTACTATCATGGGCTATTGGACTACATATACAGCTACTTTCTATTTGTTCCAGAGAAGGAAGATTTGTACTAATAGTGTTTAGACAAGATATCAAGTCTGCATTTTGTACCCTGAACAACTATTACGAAGACAACAATATACAATGTATTAATTATTGTTGTGAAATTGTCTCATTGCTCTTTCTTTTTCAATATTAATAAAAAATAAAATTAAAAAATAAAAGTTTCCCCTCAGATCTGCTTAAAGAAAACCTGAAATAATTTGCTGCTTTATTCTCAAATCACTTTTTAATAAGCCTATGTCTATGAATAATGAAAAATATATAAAATTTTATTTACATTATGCAGCTGGGGCCCAACAGGATGGCTCAGTGGTCTAAAGCACCTGCTTGGGAAAGCTTGGGCGGCTTCGGGGACCGCGGTTCGATCCCTGGCACCACATGGTGCACCAGCCCTGCCCTCGGGGCGGGCTGACCCAGCCATAAAAATGAGTGAATAAACAAAGGTTCTGAAACAAGAAAAAAAAATAGGTAAAATTAAAAAAATAAATTATGTAGCTGATTTTTAATTTTTGGATTAATTTTATTAGTGCTAAATATATAAAATACTCATTTACTTATCTTTATTTTACTTATTTATTTGTATTTTATAGAAGGGTCTACAGGGTGTTCAGGGTCTCATACTAGATCACAGTCATAATGATCCACCTGTTTACAGCTTCCCAAGAGCTAGGATTACTAGCAGGCACCACCATACCCAGTCTTATTCACCATCTCAGCATGCCCAAGGAGCAGGGCCAGCATGGAAGGGGTGAGGATGGAAACCTTGGCCCCTAGGCCTGTTTGCAGGTGCTTTAATCTGCTGAGCTATTTGACCATTCCTAAAATATTTAAATTTTAAGGATAACATATATAATGAATGCATTGTCATATTTTAAAATAATACAAAATAGGAAGCTATTTTATTTCTCACTTATCACAGTGCATAAGAACTTCATAAGAAGTATCTTCTTTAGACTATAAAAATATATAGTAAAGAAATATAATGAAAATGATGTGAAATATAATGAATAGAGCAGAATTGGTCTTTCTCATCTTGCAAGAAGGTGGGTGAAAAAACTGAGAAGCAAAACACTAAAGAAAAGAAACCTAAAGCCAAGAAGGCTTCTGAGAGTGCTACCATAAAAAGGGAAAGGGGAAGGCAAAACAGTCCAAGAAGGTGCAGCCCTACTACAGCTGAAATCCTGTCTTGGTTAGAGGAATTGGTGGATACTCCCAATCTGCTATGTATTCCAGAAAGGCTTTGTACAAGAGAAAGTACACAGCTGCTAAATCAGAGGTTAAGAAGAAAAAGGATAAAGTTCTTGCTATGATCACAAAATCAGTCAGTGGGGGGGCAAGAGTGGAGTGGAGGTACCCAGTTAGCTAAGCTTTGAGAAACGTCTAGATAGTACCCTACTGAAGATGTGGCCCGAAAGCTCTTGAGCCACGGTAAGAAATCCTTGAATCAGCATGTGAAGAAACTTCAAGCTAGCATCACACCTGGTACTATCTTGATCAGTCTCACCTGGTATAGAAGCAAGAGAGTGGCATTACTGAAGCAGCTGGCCAGTGGCTTGCTACTTGTGACTGGGCATCTTAGCCTTAATCATTTTTTTCTACAAAGGAGATACCAGAAATTTGTCATTGCCATCTCTACAAAAATTGATATAAGAAAAGTGAAAATCACCAAAACATCTCACTGATGCCTACTTCAAGAAGAAGAAGGAAAGCTCGGTATGGTGGCACATGCCTGTAATCCAAGTATTTGGGAGGCTGAGGCAAGAGGATTGGTGGGAATCTGAGACCAGCCTGGGCTACAAAAGTGAGCTCAAGGCCAACCTGAACTGCATAGTGAGATCCTGTCTCAAAAAGGAGGAAGGAGGAGGAGGAGGAGGAGGAGGAGGAGGAGGAAGAAGAGGAAGAGGAGGAGGAAGAGGAGGAGGAGGAGGAGGAGGAGGAGGAGGAGAAACTGTGGAAACCCAGACACTAGAGATACCAGATTTTAGAGTGGCACAAGGTGGACCAGAAGCAGTGGACTCACAGATTTTAGCAAAAATCAAAGCTGTTCCTCAGATCTGGGGCTACATGCAATCCATTTTTTTCTCTGACAAATGGAGTTTATTCTCATAAATTAGTGTTCTAAATTTCTTACTAAGAAACTAATTAAATAAATGTTATATTTTAAGAAATAGAGAATTGGTTAACATGTTGATTATGAACAGTTCAAACAAAAATGAAATTAGTATTAAATAAACATGTATATATAATATAAGTTATATAAAAGTCATTAAAAACTGAACATTTTATAGATTAATATACTACTTATCAATTCTCTTTTTAAACTAATAGAAATAAAATTATTTGACTAATGCATGAGTTACATAAAATGTATATAAACATATATCATATGACTATTATTTAAATATATAAACATTTATATATAATTCTATATAGAATTTATAAATTAATATGAAAATATTTTATTTCCATTTCATTTATATAATCATATTCAAATTAGAACTTTGTTATGAAATTAAGATTATAATTTACTCTGAAGAATATAATAGAATATTTCTCTAGATGCTTAAAGATAATTCACTTATTTGCCACACATAAAGTTGTGGTTTATTGTGTCAACTTGAAAAAAAATCCTAGTAGATTACTTTGACATAAGTTTAGATGTGTCTGGATGAGGCATTTACACAAGAGGGAAGATCTACCCTTTATATTGTGATGCTAACCCATAAGATTGTAGCTTGGATACAAAAGGCAGATAAAGGAGCTCTGGTTTTGTTCCTCCCAAGGAGCTCATTTCTCCATCCCCTTTAGGTGTACGCCTTCAGACTTTTCACCTTCCAGGCCAGATTGTGGTTTTCCAGTGTGTACTTGCCCTTGACTCTTCCCTGAGCATCTGACCTCATATCAGATCTGTTCCTTTCGTGATCCCCAAATGACACAAATATCAAGTATATTTCTCAGTTTATTGATTATTTTAATCATGTTTTGAAAATAATTCAATTTCAGAATAATATTTGATAAATAAGTGTTAATGCATTACTTGCAGTACTGTATTAGTAAGCTAACAATTTGGACCAAAGGTATCCTGTGTTAACTGATAAACGCCAAATATTCTTTCCCCTACTTATCAAGACATGGACTTCCTTCAGTGCCCGTATTCTAACAGCTTGCACATAGGTGTGTATGTGTGCATGTATATGTATGTACATAAAACCTGGATAATACTATTTCATTTTAAGAAAAGGATCTTATTGAAAATGTTTTCCTTTTGGGATAATTTATTCTTTCATCAGTTAACTAGCATTAAATATGACAGTAATCAAAGTACAATATCTAGAACTTCCTACACAAACAGCCATTGATCAGTACTTTCAGGGGATTGTTTTCATGAACCCAATGAGTACTAAATTATGAACGTGTTCAAGTCCTTCATATATAACTGTGGAACTTTATCAACTTCAATATATCATCTTTTACAGTATACTTAAGTCATCTGCTGAATAACAGTTTATTTAGCACTTCTAATACAATATAATAGCCACATAAAGAATTCTACTGTAGTTTTAGCAAATATGTCTGTACACGAAGATGCAGTTTTTACTAAAAAATATTTTAACCTATCCTTCAATGAATCTACATGTGTGGAGAAAATGACATGGAGGCTGGACAGAATTAATCTATTTAACAAAATTAATATATGTTAAATTTTAATTAATTTTTCATATAAAGCAGATTATAAAATGTAAGTATGAAATCATTTCAAACTTAATGAGTTTACAGAAATAAATGGATTGCAAATCAATATATTTTAATTGAATATCTAGTAAATATAACCTTAAATTATCAGTATGAGGATTGTCACATATGATTTCCATGAAAATATTGATACATCACAAATGAATTTCTAGTAACTTTAAAATAAACATGTCAATATGAATTTTGAGATCAGTTTTGAATTTCATAGTTGAAACCTACTACGGAGCCAAAATAAGTTGACTTTCTTTAATTTTTTAATAATATCTCTCATTTCAAGTTTAGCTATGACTCCTAAATTTTTAACTTAGTTTTATTCTGTATCATAAAATAGGAGTGCTATATGTTTTGTCTACAGGTAGTAGTCAAATTTATAAGAATTTAATTGTAACTTTTTATGTTTCCTTTACATTTTTAGTCATTGTATATATAGTAGATAATAAATATTTATTGACATATTTTATAATATAATAATATATATTATTATACATCATGTAGATAGAATTATTGATTGATTGACTGATTGATTGAATTTCTACCAGGAATTGAACTTATGATCTTGTGCTTGCCAGGCAGGTGCTATGTCACAAAGCTATTATATCCCTGTTCCACCTTTGCTTTTCTTAATAAAGTAGATCAAACTAATGATATAACTTTTGCCCCTTAAATAGTAAAAGCAACAACAATGCTGCAAGATCTATCATTAAAGTAGATGCTGATTGCATAATTATAAAGTTTTCTGCAATCCATACAGCAGTTTTCACTTTGAAACTCGCGAGGATTTATTTGCAATAAAAAGGTCACTCTACCTATGTGCAGGTATCTTTCGGTTCCCAACAATGAGAATAACATCACAGAGTTGCTGTTGCTTCAAGTAACTTTCCATCTTTCTGAAGGTCTGTTCAGCATGGTGAACAGCCTGGTAGAATTCTTCAGAGCTACTGGAATCCAATTCACTCTGAGGGGTCAGTGAATGGCTGGTTGCTGACAGCCTGTAAAATATACACACAAAAGATTTTGTTTTAAAAGGTTACCAATTTCTCATATGTGCATTTTACCATTTGCCCTTATTAGTTATCAGGTTGTCCAATCTAGGGGCTGTGGATTTGGCTCAGCAGTAGAATGCTTGCCTAGCAAGCTGGAAGCCCTGAGTTTGGTCCTTGGCACCAAAAAAAAAAAAATAATAATAATAATAATAAAAAATAAAACCTCCAGGTTGTCAAATCTGGTAATGAAGTTCTGAAAATTTTAATTTAGTTTAAAATATTTGCTTTAAAAATCAATATATGTTGGGAGGCTGAGGCAGGAGGATCAGTGCTAGTTCAAGACCAGACAGGGCTACAAAAGTGAGCTCAAGACCAGCCTGAACTTTAGTGAGATTCTGTCTCAAAAAGAAAGAAAGATCAATATATGAATTGCAAATTTAATTTCTTCTGTCAAGATATTTCAGTGTATCTTATTTATGTTAATTTAATAAACCTGGAAAAGTCAGGTTCATTAGCTATGAACAGATATTAATAGTTTTTTGTAAAATCAACAATGAAATGTTAAACGCATTGAAGATGGTGTATGTTTACAAAGGAATACTATTGCGTTATGAAAAGATAAAACTGTCATTTTATAGCAACGTGGATGACCTTTGAGAAAACTGTCATGTGAAATTACTCAGGCTGAGAAAATCAAACACTTAATGATCTTACTCATATGAGGAATCTAAAAAAGTCCAATTCATAGAAACAGATGTGAAATGTTGGTTACCAGGAGCTGGAGAAAATAGGAGGAGGAAAGGAATGAGAAGAGGTTGGTTGGCAGGGACAAAATTCTGTAAGATAGGAGAAGCAAGTTCTAATCCTCTGTTATGGAATAGAGTGACTACAGTCACTAAGACTATCTTACATTCATAAGTAGTTATCTGAGAAGATTTTGAATATTTTTCCATAAAGAATGAATGAATGTGTTGTGTTCATGGACATGTTAAGTACCCTGATTTTATTTTACATAAATAAATAAACAAAGAAACATATATATATATATATGTGTATATATATATATATATATATATACATATATATATGAAAACTACACATTGCTTCTCTACAAACATACAAATTTAAATTTTTGTATATTATATATTAACTAATGTTAAAGATAATCAACGAAGATTAAAAGTTAATGAAAAATACCAAGATAAATGCAATTAAAACTTTGTTGCATAATTAAAAAGTAAATAAATATTTATAAGTTCATAAAATAAAATAAAAGAACAAGTTTGTTAATTTATTTAATGAGTCTAACATTGAACTACAAAATTTTACAAGTGTATTACACCATTCTGTTTGCTTAGAATATTACAATGTATCTGAACCTAAATATTAGCACCTGAAACCAAAGTTATTAATAAAAACAGGAAAATTAATATTTTACTAATTTGAAATATTTGTCAATTTTATTTTTAAGGTTTAAAAAACCCTCGACTAATTTATTTATTTTTAGGAATTTTTTAATGTTATATTTTTATTATTTTATTAGTTCTTACTAATTCTATAAAATCTTGAGCTTCATTGTAGTATCTCTTACATGCATATAGCATATTGATCACATCCATGCTCCTTATTACCCTTCCTTATATCTGTTTCCTTTTATTCCCTCGCCTTTTTTATTTTTGCACATTGTAAATAAATTAGTTATGAAATTAAATGAATATAACATTAAACACTGTCTGAAATAAAAATGAAGAATTTATACATCAATCATATAATAGTTTATTCTGTGCCAAAATAAGGAAACTTATACTAATATATTTACAATTTTCAAAGCAGAAAGAGGAAGGCAATAAATATTTAAAGGTATAAAATTCTTAAATTTACTTGAAATCAGTACATTTCACAGAAAAAAATGAACCTTTTGCACTAGAAACATGAAGAAAATCATACTAAGACACACAAAAATGAAATTGTCCAAAACTAATTGTAAACAAAAAAATTACAAAAAAATGTAACTTTTGTATCTGATAAGGTCAGCCAAATCCCTTCAGGATTTATCCTGAAACTATACACTTCAGTTTGAAGAACTTTTCTCTCTGTCAGCCATCTGGATTAACCACGGCCATAGGTCTTGCTTTATCTTGGTCTTAACTATCTAGCAGAAAAGTCTAACCATGAGGTATAACAAAGAGAGACATATTAATATGTTAAGTTGTAAAAGGCTCACCTGAACAGCTTCTGATAATGCCAGCTGATAATCCACTACTATTATGGAATATTGGACGATATATACAGCTACTTTCACTTCATGCAATATAAGAAAGATCTGTACTAATGATGTTTAGGCAAGAAATCATAAATGCATCTTGTACTCTGAACAACTACGATGAAGAGAACAATATTCAATGCATTTATTATTGTAAAAAATAAATACATTTTAAAAAGAATAACACATCAAAGAATATATATAAAAAATTAGCTATGGAGGAGCAAAATTAAATAGCATCTTCTTCCACATTAGAAAAATAAAAAGAAAAAAGAAAAAGAAAAAGCAAGTGGGTGAAAAAATAGCAAATTAAAAAACTGCAAAAAAAAAAAAAAGAAATCCGTCCTCATTGAATTTTATACTTAGCAAACATGTCTTTTAAAAGTAAAAGTAAAATATTTTACTTGGAATATTCTGATATCTCTAGTATCACATTTCTACATGTAGCATATAGAAAATAACAAAGACCATAATCTAGAAGGCAGAAGTTGCTGTATGGCCTGGAAAAAAGAATAAAGAGCTCTCAAAATGGTAGTTATACAGGACTATGTAAAATATAATTATATTCGATGAACCCATTTAAAAGGCCATTGACGATTTCTATGAAACAGTTATCAGTCTTATGTCAGGTTATATACATATGTTTTCATGTGTGTGTGTGTGTGTGTGTGTGTGTGTGTGTATGTATAAGACAAAGAAGAAGTAATAAAAAATGGAAAATGAAAATATACTTGTTAAAGTTTCTTGCAATAGGAGAAAACATCATACCATATCTCATAGTAGATTATAAGTGAAAGATACAGTATAAATTATAAAACAAAAATCAAAATTAAATGATATTCAGAAAGTTAATTAAATAGTAATGAATGAAAAATTAAATTAAATATTTCAAAACAATATTCTAAAATTAAAATTAAATTATAAATGCAACTTAGAGGCCAGAATGTTGTGTATCATATGTATGAATCCTTGATCATTCAGAGTACTCACATAGTATATAAATAGGTTAATATAGACAAAGATATCAAATACTAGAAGGTTTTCATGATAAGAAAGGATTGCTAAGAATAAAACATAACATAAAGACTAGAATGACAGGGGCTGGTGAGATAGCTCAGGGGCACAATTGCCTGCCTGCAAGTGTAAGTCCTGAGTTTGCCCCCCAGTTCAAAATAAAAGACTGGAGTGGCAAATATATGACCTATATGACCAGCAATTCTAACAGTTTGGGGATAAGATATAACACAAAGTTCTAGTAAGTTATGCACATGGACAGTGTCCATGGTGCATACTAGTGGCCAGATGTCTCTTGTGGGACTGAGCTACTGCTATTTCCTTGAATACTGCCCTATAGACCTGGACAGAATCATGACTCATAGGGTGCAGGAGAAGTCCATTTGTAGAATATATTGATGAAAACATTTTGCTATTATACACAAAAGAATAATTGAAAGACTGTTTTTGTATACCTCTTTTTCTCTTGTGTTTAATTGTTTGCCCTATTTGGTGGGTTCTTGTTACCAGTCTCATTCATGGAGTTCTGGTCATTTTGATCTCTCTCTCTGGAATATCTTTTAGTAGTCTGTGTAGTGTTGGCTTTGTCATCATGAAATTCTTCAGCTGTTCTTTGTCATGGAAGTATTTCACTTCGCCATTATACTTGAAAGAGACTTTTGCAGGATATATTTATTAGTCTGGGTTGGAATTTGTTTTCTTACAGGACTTGCAGAACTTTGCTCCATTCTCTTCTTGACCTCATGGTTTGAGAAAAGAAATCTGCCATCATTCTGATGGGTTTTCCTTTAAATGTGATCTGTTTCTTTTCTGTAGTGGCTTTTGGTGTACTGTTCCTGTGCTGAATTTCTGGGGTCTTGATTATTATGTGTCTGGGTGTGGTTTTAACTGTGTAGATGTTATTTGGAGTTCTTTAAGCTTCAGTTACCAGAATGTCAAATTGTTCCCCATATTTTGGATGTTCTCTGTATTACTGCTCTCCATATTCTTTTTATATCATTTGTGTTGACTCTTCCTTTCGCATTGATGACTATTAGTTTTACATTGCTCATTTCTGCATTGTCTTGCAAATGTTGAATTAGTTTTTCCTACATCCTAGTTGTTTTTAAGAGACCTTTTCTTATCTTTTCACTAGCTGCAATGGTGTGTTCAGGGCCTGTATGTCTATTTTCATTTTCATTCAAATGTTTTGTGATTGAAATTATCATTTCCTGTATAGCACTTTGAATGTGCTTCCTGTATTCTATTACTTTCCCATATTTCTCATTCAAAGATTCCATCATTTTTCTATTCTCCTCTATTTGTTTTATCAGTGTCTTTTTTAGAAGCACTTAGTACTTCTTTAGTTATAGCTATCATTTCTTTTTTTACTTCAGACATTAGTTCTGATCTGATTTCCTCTATGCCTTTCTACAGTTGTTTCTTTACTTCAGATGCTATTATTTCAGAAATTTCAGGTGTGTGATTTCCGATTTCTTCTGTGCTATTGTCTTCTGTATTTTCTGGGTGGTCTGAGGGCCTGAGAATGCATTTTTCTCCTTCTCTTTGTTATTTGGTATAACACTGTCTTCCCATCTTTGGTGTATAGCTTTGGTAGAGTTCTTACCTTAGCACCAGGTCCTGATCTACCAAGTTTGAAATCATTCAGGTTGGTGTGGCCTAGGTTGGCCTGTTGTGCTTCTTCCTACTGCAGTCCTTGGAAGCGAATCTGCTGTGTCACTCTGGCAAGATATTCTGCTCCTGGATCAGGTTGGTGGGTCTTGCCTCTTTCCTCTCTGTAAGGCCTTCTGCCGCAGGGTTCCACACTGGGCGTGTCTGATGGATGAAGTTCCACTCACATGCTGGAATTGGGTGTTGGGTTCAATGAGTTTCCAACAGGTCTAGGGCAATTTCACGCATATGCTAGGCATGAGCTCTGGGTTGAATGGGGAACCAGTGGGTCCCTTGTGGCCTCAATCCCACACTGGGCATGGATGCTCAGCCTAATGTGTTTCCAGTGCCCCTTGGTGTCTCCTTAACTTGAAATTTTATAAAGAACTAATACATCTACTTCTGTTTTCCAAACACCTACACCCTACATAATTGAAATATGTTTTTCTTTGAAACATTTCTGTAAAATATTTTAAGAAATACTTGCCAGCATAATATAAACAAACATAAATCCATCATTGTTAAATGAGAAAACATACAATTGATACTATTTACAGAAGATATATATGGGCTGGGCCTGGTGGTGGATG
>PVJA010031182.1:15000-24985 GCA_004027025.1 Myocastor coypus | reverse complement strand
AACAATCAGGACAGCACAGTCAGCCTGAGATGGGCCTGTAATCATGTTTTTGATGAAGTCTCTGTGTCCAGGGGCATCAATGATGGTCACATAATACTTGCTGGTCTCAAACTTCCACAGGGAGATATCAATGGTGATACCACGCTCAGGCTCAGCTTTCAGCTTGTCCAAGACCCAGGCATACTTGAAGGAACCCTTCTCTATCTCAGCAGCCTCCTTCTCAAATTTTTCAATGGTTCTTTTGTCGATGCTACCACATTTGTAGATCAGATGGCCGGTGGTGGTGGACTTGCCAGAGTCCATGTGTCCGATGACAACGATGTTAATGTGACTCTTTTCCTTTCCCATGTTGGCTTTGATTTAGTGGTGATTTTCACTACACCTGTGCTCTCGTGGCAAACCTGTTGCGAAAAAGCACATCTGGTTTATTTCACTTACAAGTACGGTCTCGCATCCACTTACCTGTAAAATTCTCAAGTTTATCCTTCTTCATGGCTGAGTAGTATTCCATTGTATGAAAAGTGCACATCTTGGGGCTGGGAAGATAGCTCCGTGGCATAAGTGCCTGCCTGGCAAGTGCAAGGTCATGAGTTCAAATCTACCAAAAAAAAAAAAAAAAAAAAAAAAAAAAAAAGAAAGCGCACTTTTTTTTTTTTTTTTTTTTTTTTTACCTCTTCTTTGATTAATTGGCATTTGGGTTGTTTCCAAGATTGAGCTATTACAAATTGTGCTGCTATAAACATAATTGCACACATATCACTGTGGTATAACATTTTTAATTCTTCAGAGAAGATACCCAGAAGGGGTATAGCTGGGTTAAATGGGACCTCCAATCCTAGTTTTTTGAGCAATTGCCACACCGATTTCTGTAGTGGTTGCACCAGTCTACACTCCTACCACCAGTGGAGAAGGGCTCCTTTTTCACCACAGCCCCTCCAGAACTTGTTATTGATTGACTTTTTGATGATGGCGCTTCTTTCTGGAGTGAGATGGAACCTCAGTGTTGTCTTAATCTGCATCTCTCAAGTGATCAGTGATGTGGAACATTTTTTCATATATTTATTTTCTGTTTGTATTTCTTTATCTGAGAAGTGTGTATTCATCGCAGATTGGGTCAGATTTTTGGGTTGGGTCTTTAAATTTGGGAGGTCTGATATTTTTTAGTTCTTTGTATGTCCTCAATAGTAATTCTTTGAGGAACAGCTGGCAAAAAATTTTTTTTCCCGAACTGTGCATTGTCTCTTCACTTTGTTGGAGGTTTCTCTCCTGTGAAAAATCTTTTTAATAAGATGAGATCCCCATTGTTCTTTGTGGTAGTTCCTATGTGATTAGGGTTTTATTCATAAAGTCTTTGCCTACACCAATACCTTCAAGAGTTCTATTTGTTCTTTCAGAATATCTAATGTTTCTGCTTTAATATTTAGATCTTTGACCCATATCAAATTTAGTTTAGTGCATGGTAAAATATAAGGGCCAAATTTTAATCTTTGGCATGTGCAGAATCAGTTTTTCTGGCACCACTTGTGAAAAAGTTTAACTTTCATCTAGTGAATGTGTTTGACTCTTTTGTCAAAGATAAGTTGGCTGGGGCTGGGGAGATAGCTCAGAGGCAAAGGTGCCTGCCTGGCAAGTGCAAGCACTTTGGAGGTTGAAACAGGAAGATGGCTGTGAGTTCAAGACCAGCCTGGGAGCTATGAAAGTGAGCACAAGGCCAACTGACTGCACAGAGAGACCCTGTCTCAGAAAATAAATAAATAAAATACAAAGATAGATGGCTGAGAATATCTACAGTTGTTTCTACATATTCTAATCTATTCCATTGACCTTTGTGTCTTTTTTTTTTTTTTCTTACAGTACCACACTGGTTTTATCCCAGTGCCTTTTTACAGCATAATTTCAAGTCAGAGAGTATGATGCCTTTCCTTTGTTGCTCAGAATTGCCTTTGTTCTTCTAGGTTCCAAGTGAATTTTAGTATTTTTTTTCTAATTCTGCAATTACCAGGATGTAGTAGTCTTTGCTATCTTGCTTAATCAGTTTTGTCTTGAACTTCATCCTTTTTCTAAGTAGAAGAGCTACCCCTCGTTTTTTGTTTGCTTGTTTGTTTTTGTTTTCTGGGTTCCTGGCACATTGGGTGTTGTTTCCCATCCTTTGACTTTCAGTCTATGAATTTCTTTTTGAATTAAATGTGCTTCTTGTATGCAGCATACTGCTGGATCTTGCTTCTTGATCCATTCTGCCAGTCTGTGTCTTGTATGTGTGTGTGTGTGTGTGTGTGTGTGTGTGTGTGTATGCACGTGCACATGCGCGTGCATGCATGCAGGGTCTCACTATGCAGCTCTGACTTGTAGTGATCCTCATGTTTTCTGCCTCCCAAGTGCTGAGATTACAGGCACATGCCACCATGCCTGGACTCCATTGCTGGCTCAGTACATCTAAGAGTGGGAATTGAACCCTGGCCTCTGTGCTTCTCTAAGCAAGCACTTAGTCTGCTGAGCTATACCACTGCCGGTCCTAGTCTGTGTCTTTTTATTGGCTGAGACTATAGCTTTGATGGTTCTAACTAGTGTATACTGACTAATCTTTGTTGAGTTATTTTCCTGTTGTTGGCTTCCCCCCCTTGCCCAGTGGATTCCTTCTGTTGGAGTTCATGGAGGTGTAGTCCTTGTTATCTTTTTCTAGAATGTCCTTCAAAACATTTTGGAGTACTTGTTTGCTGGTCATAAATTTCCTCAGATTTTCTTTATCATGGACATACTTCATTTCTCCATTGGTTTTGAAACACAGTTTTGTGGGGTAAATCAATGTGGCCCAAACTCTTGAGGATAAACAATTGAATTGTCTTAGCCACCAAATAAGACTCGGCCTTTAGACTCAAAAATTGCAGAGAACACAGAAGAAACAAATACAGGAAAGACTGTTCTTCTCCATCTTCCCTTTGAACAGTAGTTAGTTTTCTCTTTGTAGTAATTGTATGGGACTCTGATGACGTTGTTGGAGCCACTGAGTGACGGGATGGTGGCATCCAAGAGTCCAGGCTTCACTCCCTCCTTGAGCAGTGGAGGGATAGATGAGGAGCTGGGTCAGAACCAGGCCATACTTCTGGCCACTTTGCAACACACACTGCTGCCTTCTGCCAGCAAGAGCGCACTCACTTGCCCAAATTAATCACCATGCACTGCTGTCTGCTGATGCGTTTGGGCTGGGCTGAGCAAATCAAGAGGTGTAACAAAGTGTGGGAGAGCTTTCAGTATTAGTCTCCTCCCAAAAGATAACAATACAGATGGACACATGGAGACCATGTTTATAGGTCTACAAAAGAAAAAGTATTCTTGCAGTGGGTACGTTGGATATTAAAAAAGAGAAGGGCAAATGGAATGTGCTCTTCTTGCATTGGGGTGGACTAATGGTCAGCTTGTGACACCCAGCTGAGCTGAATCAGCATGGTGCTGGGTGAGGATGGCCACCTGAGGATTGTTGTTAGTAGCATAAAAGAAGAAAGGAAAGATGGGTGCTGTTGATTCTCCTGGAGAAGCTTGTCATTCTTGTTTTCCTGATATGAACTCAGCTCTTCTCACTGTCTGAGGAGCTCTGATCCATGCTGTCACTGAGCACGGCTGAGACATTCTTCAGGGATACCCTGGTCCTTATCACCTTGAGTGTTGCTTCCTGGCTCTGGTGCAGATCCCTCAGCCTGTTGGCACAGATCTTTCATCCCACTGGCAAAGACTTTCTAGGTTCCCCCACTGACCTTTGGGCCTTCCCAGAACAGCTCCCTGGTACGGGTTTGCATGAGACATTATTGTGGGCCCTAGGTCTCCAGCTGGACTCATGGAAGACATTGCCATGGGCTTTCCATCTTTAGCTGGGCTCACGCAGGACACTGCTGTAGAATCGAGGCCCTAATCTGGATTCTTTGTGTCTCTACAGATCTCCTGGACTCTTTTGCATTTGAATGTTTGGGTGAATATTATAAAACAACACTATAAGCTATGTGTTCTGAATTAAATATTTTCCCTTGTAAATCCCAACTACCACATGCATGGTGCCAAGGATCCAGTTTCTTGTTCAGAGAAGAGCCAAGCATGGCTATCGTCTGTTGCTCTTTCTCGATGTCCTCTGCAGCATGAGCTGGGCGCCCATGTGGCAGGCACCATGCTGGGCACTGGAGAGCAGAGATGAATATAACCGGATCCCGCCATCAAACAGTGCTCCATCTGCTGCAAGGGAAGGAGTAACTGGATAGTTTCTTAGTAGGAAATGTTTAGCTATCTTCATTCTCATGAATTTGTCTCCCAATTTAATGTAAACCCTTCATTCAAAGCCAGTTTCCATTCCTTATGTCCTTCATGGACAAGAGTACACACCAGTGCAGGCTGCTAGGACTTGCTTTTGGTTTCTTAGCTATGAAGTTTCCTTTTGTTTCTACTCCACTGTTTCTTATTTCACTTTCACTCTTCTGCCTTTTGATGATAGTGGTATCTCTCCTCTGCAATGCCTGTGCTGTGTAGCCAGACAATTTGTGAAACCTTCAGCCTCGAAGTTACATTGTAGGCACAAGATCTGTGTTTCTGACTAGAAGACTTAACCTTAAAGGACTGTTTTGACAGATGGTCCTTGAAATCACAAGTATTTCCATAGAAACAGTGGTGGGGATTAAGTTAGAATTCCAAAGAGGTACTTTACAGTGTACAAAGTATAAACAATGCCACTTAAATATTTTAGTTTCCCACCTATGGTCTCTTTATCCACTCTGTAATTCTATGAATTACAAGGACAAGTATGATTAACTTTATTTGACAGATAAAAAATTATGGCATGAAGAAATTGTCCTCCATTAAGGATATATAAAAAGTTAGAATTGGGCCAGCCTGAGAGATTAGTTGTAGATCTAGTCCACACTCCTCCACTGGTTTCTATTTCTGTAGTGATTTTGTGAAGTTACTTAACACAGTCTGTACTTTGACAGGAAAGGAAAGAACTGCCTTCTCTAATGCAAGCACACTGGTCATTTGGTTTTTGTACCTCAGCAGATGAACTTAATAGCCATGCTCATCCCAGCTGTACCTGACTGACCAAAAGGCGAACACCTGGCCCTTTCTTCTAGAAATTTGAAATTGGCTTATAGGAGCTACTTGGCATCTGTTTTGGGGTCTTAAACAAGGAATATGTAAAGCCAGGACTGACACTTGAACAATTTTGGGAGGAAAGCTGGTTGCAACAAACAGGAGTTTAAAGTCATTTGGGCATTCACCCGGTGGCCAAGAGACTTCTATTCCTTGTGAGGTCATGTATATTTCCTAGTTGTGAGATGATTGGTTAAAATTTAGATCTAAAATACCCTTGTCAAGTCTCATTGGTCAGAGCTGTGGCTTCTGGATGGTGACTGGTTCACAAGGGCTCTGTCAGTAGATTAACCCATTAAAGGGAACATAATTGGGTAGCATTATTGAGAGGCAATGGAAACAGAGAAGATGGCGCCTGACAGAGGGGAATGGTCAACGAACGGGACCTTGGGATCTATCCATGATTCCTGGCTCCTTCCTCCGATCCTCTTTTCCTCTGTGTCTGCTTCCTGCTCCTCTGCCCTTTAGCTGTGAAGATTCTGCATTGCCACTGACCTAAAAACAATGGAGCCAGCACACCAGGGACTGAAACTTCTGCAACCGTAAGCCTCCTTTGAATTGTTTTCCTCAATTATTTCACCCCAGGCATGGAAAGCTGATTCAACAGTGCCACCCAATAAATCCCCTTGCTGCTAAAGTATCTTTCACGGATTTCAGTATTTTAAAATAAAATGAGCCCCAAGACCTTCTAAAATGCCTTATTAAGGAAATCGTGCTAAGGTGATTTGTCTGGCGTTTTTACTTCTGAGGTAGAGCCGCCATTTTTATCAGTGGTTTTATTTAGGTTTTAAAGCACCAGTGGAGTGCTTTATTTCCTTTGAAAAGCAGGGAGAGGAATTTTTATCAACTTCTTCTATGCTGGGGAATTTTTCTTAGGCTTTTCCATTCTATTCTAGGGTTGTAGAAATTGCAGGGAAAGATAGTGACACGATTGTTACTTCCCAGGGCTATTAGCTGTGTTCAACTCAGAGCAGCCCGGAGGATAGAGGCCCTCAAGTCCTTGGGGCTAGCTGCCCCATGGCTGTGGAAGGTATGTCTCTCCTGAGCCAAGTCATATTTTGAAATTTCTGTTGAGTAGTTCAGAGTCTTTTGGCCTCTTTGCCACTCCTAACCTTTGCAATCTGTGCCAGGATTCCAGAAAGCTCAGAATCCAACATTTTTCCATAGGTACCTTATCTCCTTTAAAACAACAGCACAATTTTGGAAGGCACCATTTTTGTGGCTCTCCTCACACTGCCATCCCACCTTCCCTGTGGGTTAGCCTGTCAGCCGTCCAGCTCTGTACTCCAATATGTGGCATGCTCCTGGCCACCAAGCTGAGGATCCTTATTCACTGTGAGAAGTCATATTTACTCTTTCCTGGGTGTGAATAAGAAGGTGTGTGGCCACGCCATTTTGTAACAATGAGGGAGGCTGGAAGTGAAGAGAGCTGCAGAGGACTGGAGCTGCAGCCTTCAGTCAACAGTGGCTGACACACTACCATGGACTTTTCAGTTACCAGGGTCATTGAATTCCACTCTGGTTTAATCTATTTTGAGTTCAGGTTGTTGTTATTTTCATAATAAAATATTCTTATAGAGACAAAGCTTTTTTTTGAGATAGGGTCTTGCTTTGTAGTGTAGGTCAGCCTTGAGCTCACTTACATAGCTCAGGCTGGCCTCAACTTGTTGGAAATCCTCTTGCCTCAGCCTCTTGAATGTTGGGATTACAGGTTCTTATAAAGCTTTTAATTTACTTCTACCAAACTTTGGATCTCTGATTTCAATTAGCAATAAATAAAAAAATAAATTTCAAATATTTAGCATCTTCAGTTTACTAGCCCAGCATGAAGTACTTTCCACAGTATTTCTTTCCCTCAACTTTACCAGCCAGATACTGTTATAGAGTTGTCATTTTTCAGATGAAGAAAATATCTTAGATTATAATGTCTAAAGAGACAGAAATCCTATAAAGTGCAGTGAAGTCTTGCAAATTCCATGTCGTATCTATTTCTTATGGGGAAGATACTAAGTTTCAGTGTTCAGCTGTGAAGGCAGCTGGTGATGACAGTTCATGTTCGCAGAATGGAACCCATGCTACTGCCACACTGCTGGGCGTCAGCAGTAGATTGTGACTCAAAGGTCTGAGCCGAGATCTGTTTAGTTAACAGATATAGATGGAAGAAAGTGTTATGGGAGAGCAATAGGGTGTTCTCTCATAGACACAGTACATTAATGTTTTGCTCCCCTGGAAGGTTTCAGTATCACTGCACTTAAGTCCTAGCAAAAGAGGATCACTTTGGAAATTGTGGGAGGTTTCACTGATTGAAGGATGGAATCTCTGTTGCCTTCAAATCTGGCAAGATCTTCCTAGGCTAACAAGTGCATGTCATTCCTGGTTTCACACACAGGACCTTAGAGACTGATGCAATATATTATGCCCAGTCAGTTTACCCTTGTTTAGCATCTTCCTTCTTTCTAGGCTTACACAATCTGTTCCACATTCTTTTTTTTTTTTTTTTTTTTTTTTTTTTTTTTTTTTTTTTTTTTTTTTTTTTTTTTTTTTTTTTTTTTTTTTTTTTTTTTTTTTTTTTTTTTAATCTTAGTGTGGTTCTGGAGATTTACACCAAGAGTCAGTTATGCAGATGTCCCTGAGAGCCTCCCAAGCCCTCGGCCCATCACAGTAACTGTCACCCTTTTAAAGATGAGAATGTTAAATGAGATTAGAAGTATTTGTCCTCCAAATACACGTAACCGGGTAGTAGAAGCTCTGAATGAGAGCTGAGGTATTTTATCTTGCAGTTAAAACTTTGCTTAACTAGAGTGCATTTAGCTTTTTACCCACAAAAGTGCCCTAGTCAAATTTTCTTGTAAACAAATTCAGAGTTAAAGTTAGGAGCACCACTTGGAGATTAGCCTTAAAATGTAAAAGGATTAAGCCTGTGTTTGCTTGTGGTAATTTTTTTTTAAATATTTAATTGTTTATTACTCCTTTCAGTAGATCAGCAGACATCAACAGGGCAATTACACAAGCTATCCTGTGCATACACATATGTGGCAGTGAAAATAACCTACTATAAAACAAACTTGCACTGTTTTTAGCAAAAAAAAAAAAAAAAAAAAAAAGGGGAGAAGCTAAACTAAGTTGTTGAATGCAGGTTGTTTGGAAAGTGAGAGAGATAAGGATCCAGAGGAAATTATGAGGACAACTTTCAGAGTTTGTTTGTGGTAATTAATGCTGATGAATTGCTAAGGAGATGAGCCTCTGGTTTACCGTGACTGTCTATTGCTAATGCATAAAGGACATGTCACAGTGTCTATGAATCCAGTTTCCCAGCAGGGTGAGAGGCTTCAGGACCTTGAGGTTTTCTATGATCTTCTCTTGTGTATCTTGATTTGTGAGTTTCTGAAATAGTGGGCAATAGAGTTGAGTTTTTTTTTTTTTTTTTTTTTTGGCATGCCAGTAGGGCCTCAAGAAGTACTCTGTTATCATAAGTTTTGAATTCTGTTTGCTAAATTCACCTAGTTAGATAATCTACAACCTGGGATATTCTTTAAAGCATCAGGTAATTTTTCCATTTCATTCATTCAAAAGCATTTATTGACTACATTCTCTGTGTTGGCACTGTGCTAGATCTGAGGCATAGATTTGAAAAATATATATATGGTCTTTGTAAAAGTGAACTTTGTAGTTTAATGGGGAAAAGGGAAGAAATAACACCAAAGGAGGAAACACAATTAGATGTGCAATCATAAAACAGCAGGATGAAATGGAAAAGAACTTAGTGCTATACAGATATATCAGGGGCCAAAGAGATGGCTCAGTGGTCCAGTACCTGCCTGGCAAGTGCAAGGCCCCTGGTTCGATCACCTGTACCAGCCACTGAAACATGGCATGGTGGCAAGGCTGAGAAAGGAGGATCACTATGAGTCCGAGCTACATAGTGAAACCCTGTACCAAACAAATAAAACAAAAGGTTAAAATAAAAGACATTATACCAGTTGGCTGTATTTTGGACTGGGTACCACTCTCTGACAGAATGCCATTTATGCTGGGAACTGAAAGACAAGAAAGATCCTGACAAAGGGAAGACCTTGTTTCATCAGAATCCTTTTTTTTTTTTTTTGAAACCAGGGTTCAAACTTACGACCCTGCACTTGCTAGGCAGGCACTTGTGCCATGGACCTATCTCCCCAGCCCCCTGTTTCATCGGAATCTTGAGACTGGGGTATGTGAGTGAGGAGGCAGGAAGATGAAGGAGGAGCAGAAGCTAGGTCAGTGCAAGCTCAGGAACTCTGGTAATTGAAGCTGTGAGATCTTAAGATATCTGGATTCAAGTCTGGGCATCTGCTCTTATTACCTTAGACATGCCACTTTTGCTAAGAATGTTTAAACTTCATTGAAACTGCCTACCACCCAAATAGTGTAGATTAGGCCATCTGAGGGTCACAGCAGTGACCTTTAGCTTTATTTTCCTTTGATGCTGGGATTGAACCCAGGACCTCATATACGCTAAGCACGTGCTCTGCCACTGAACACCCTGCCCCCCCCACCTTTCTCCTTGCGTTTTCATCCAGAGTTGTTGATATGATCGGCCTGAGAAGTTATTTATCTTGGGCTTTCCTTGCCTCACTCATGATCTGAGGTGGTAGCTGCTTACAATTCAAATAATCAAAGGCTGAATAACCTAGAATTGACTATTTTTAAGAAATTCCAGTTACATATTGACACTACTTTGATTAATTATAATAGATGGATTTAGAATCAATTGATGAAACTTGGTGTCGAGTATGACCTTTAGAGACGCTCTGCTTCATGTTTGCTTAATGTTTTGTTTACAAAATAGCTGTGATTTCTTTAAAACTTGGAAAGGACTTTCTGT
>PVJA010031182.1:0-10000 GCA_004027025.1 Myocastor coypus | reverse complement strand
AAAGGAAGCCTAAAGTTTTTTAGTGCAGATCTCTGAGTGCAAAGGGAAAAATTCTATGTCTACTTGAATATTCTTGGAAATAAATAGCAATGATAATGACTGTTAGTGGCTCTCGGCTTCTACCCTAGCTTATTTTTTTCTATAATACTTATATCAGGACTTACTGACTTACGTATCTAAGAGTGTGTCACTGTTGAATATACACTCCACAAGGCAGCAACTTTCCCTTGTTCACTATAGTATCTCCAGTGCCAAATGGCTTCTGACATGTAATTGTTGTTTCATGAATACTTGATAAATGAATGAATGAATGAATCTAATCTTTTTTAGCAACATATTTCTTTCCTAAATGGACATCCCACTAATAGATTTTTGGTACTTTCCTCAAAATAAATTTTTGGCATTTCCTTAAATGTTCTAGGTGTAGAGGAGTCATTTCTATCGGTAGCATGTGGGACTACTTGGCAATTATAAGTCTAGAAAATTGTGGAGCTCTGGTAGAGAATTGGAAAAGGTGGTGCCTTGAGTTCTTTGACTTACTGAAATCATTGCAATTATTGTCAAAGCTGTGAATGTATTAAAATATCTCACTCTATTTTAATAATAACTGTTCTTTTTCCTATACAATTTCTAAGTTAATGGTCTTACTCTGGGGTTAAGTCAGCTTGAATAGTTGCTTCAGTCGGCAGGATTATTGGCTATTAAAACTTTTACACTTTTAACTGGAGATCTCTTATTCATTATGCTGCCTGGGTGCAGACCCACAGTGCTGTGCATTTGCTGGGGCTCTGCCCAGCAGGGTTGTGGTGGTGGTTCGTGAATCATTTGTGAGAATTTTAAAATTTTCTGGTTTTAATTTTGATGACAATTTTTCAAAAAAGGAATGTAAACATATTCCAGGTGATCAGGCTGATCTCATAACTAAATTCTGCCAGGCAGGGTCAATGAATGTCTCTGTATTTATGGTGGTTGCACTGGGACCAGGCTTTCAAGAGAAACTGTCACACATTTATGAGAAAAAAAAAAAACAACACATGAACGACGTAAGGACATAAGGATGTAAGGACGCATTTGTGCATGCAGCTGCCCAGCTTGGATTCTGCAGATCCTCGGATGACCCCCTCCCTAGGAAAGTACTCAACTGTGGTGGGAGTAATGACTATGGAGAGCAGAAGAAACATTTATGGTGTCGAGTTGACACAACACAGTGGTTGTTTGTCTCTTGGGAGAGTTAGGACAGTGAAGGCTGCTGGAGCTCGGCAAGGATGCCAGCCAGTTTTTCTTGAGACTGAGTAAGGAGGTAATTTCCCAAAAGGAAAAAAAAATGCTGATGTTAACTTGAACCACTAATATAATGATGTTACTTCAGTATGTATATTCACAAAATTAGGTGTAATTTTCTATCATTAGCCTTTTAAAACAAAACATATTTACAGCTTAAATATGAACTATAAAACTAGTCAGTTGTAAATCAGCAACTTTAACTTAATATGACAAATGGTACTGTTTTGATTAAAACTAGAACACTACTTATAAATTAAATATAGCACAGACTGCTACAGCTGAGAATATTTAGAGCTAGGGTGGATAAAAATGGTGGAAGAATTGTCAGCATACAGCTAATAGACAAACCAGCTAATAAACACATAAACATATATTTAAGAAGATTTACACTTACAAAGTTTGATTGGCTTGTATGAAGACTTGGTTTAAAGCCTACTTCATTTGAAAATCTCTGACAAACCCAGCTTGATTCAGTGCCCTTCTTCTAGACCTGTGCAGAATTTCATTAATTGATCTTTTGTCTTTATTCTTTGTCTTTTGTATTAATTCTGGAAAGCAACTTTTAAAAACACTCTCAGATACGCAGAGCTAGATTGGTGAGATGAGCTTTAGGAGGCTTAGATTCAATAGCCTCCAACATCACAAGCTTCACTCGTGGCCCACTGCAATTGCAAAACATTTGACTGTATATATATCTGCTTCCTCTTAGTCCAAAGAGAAGTATATTCTTCCCCCCACTTCTTTTTTCTAAGCAACATCAATAGGGAGGTGGGTCATGCCCACACACTGTACTCTGTACAATGATTGTGAGGACAATGTGCAATATGTCAACTTTCAAAGAAAAGAAAGGAGAAAAAAAAAAAGTAATGTTGATTTAGAAAGGTTAATGTTTAATTGTTTGATCTATCTTATATACCTATATGTATTAATCTAAACTGATCTGATGATGAAAATATGTAATATAACCATTGTTAAATTTAAACAATAAAAAAATTGAAAGTAAAAAGAAAAAACACTCTCAGAGACTGCAGTGGTGTGTGACATACAGCAGGGACATACAGCACTTTTTTTTGCTGTTGTTTCATTTTATGTATTTGGTCCAGGGTCTTACTACACAGCTTAGACTTGTGCTGATCCTGCAGGTTCAGCCTCCAGAGCACTAGGATCACAGGTATGTGCCATCACGCCTGGACTCTGTTGCCTGCTAGTGCACATTGGAAGTAGGGCTGGTGCAGCATGTGGACCGGGCTTGCCAAAGCAGGTACTTAGTCCAATGAGCTATCTCGCTGGCCCTAAACATTTGTTGGTTCAGAGAAAGCTTGGTAGAGGCATCTGGGCCTTCTCTTTTTAAAATGTTGAATTAAACTAAAGGTGAAAAGCTGTGAGGATATAGCTAGAGCTAGTCTGTATAGAACTCATTCTAACTATGATAGGGCATGAAATTCTTGCAGGACTTAGATCTGACACAGCTGAGAAGCAATGGAAAGTGAAGGTCCAGGAGGGCAGGCAAGGTCATCAGCCAGAGCCTATGAAGCCACACCCCAAAGTGCAGAGCCTTAGGGGAAGATCTGTGAGAAGCTGTGTGGCTGCCATCAAGATATCTGCTCACACATATGGGGCTGCTCTTGGCCATAAAGAAAGGGTGGATACAGGGCCGCTTTGGAAGTACAGAAGAATTAGGATAAGCTGGATGCTGTGGGGACCTTGCATATTTCTGTCACCATATCTGAGGACAAAGTTTTAGAGAGTGATGGCTATTACTTTGCCTCTGTTTTTAAATCTCACACAAGTTCTTCTTGGCTAATCCAACCCACAACCGTAGAAGGGAAAGGCTTTTGGGATACAAGTTTCAGCTTAACCAACTTGACACAGAGCAAACTACAGCTGATTTCTATTTCCAGCCGTCTGGCTTTCCAGGACACACCCTTCCAGCCACCTCTGGTCTCATAAGAGGCAGTAGAGATCTCTAAGGATCCTCACTCAACCAACAAGACAGATGGAGTGGGGTTTCCTGCCAGCAGATGTCAGCAGTCAGGCTGGGCAGGGCATTGTCTGGTGGCCAGGTAAGGGAAACCAAGCCCAGAACATCCAGTCTGAGTTGACACTGTGAAAAGGGCCTGATGTCATCCCAGGGTGACACTGCTGGCAGAAGCAGAAATGTAAGTCAATTGTTTCTGAAGGAAAGCATCAACGTTTCAGCCTGCGGATTAAGCAACACTCGCTATTGTGTGCCCTGGAAAGTAAGCCACTGTGAGTTAGAATATCTGGAACAACAAACAACAGACTTAGAGTCCCGGAGGTGTTAGTTCTTAGAATTGTCAGCTACAGAGTATAGGAAAGTTGTGTTAAAAACATTTAGGTAATAGAACCAGTCACAAAGATCAGTACTAAAGACACTATAAATTAATAGGTAGACTTGAAAATAAGAATTTCTGGAAATACACATTTTAAATATAAAGTCTCAATGAATGTGTTTAACACTAGATTTAATCTAGGTATAATCATTCCAGGAAAGGGAGAAAAGGAATTAGAAAATATGAAATAGATATGTGAGGAAATCTAATATACATCTAATTGGAGAAAATGAGAACAAAGAAGAGACTATTGTACAGTATTGAAAGAGATATAGACTTCAAGTTTTTCAGACCTGCCTATTCACCACAGGTTCCAGAAACAACCTTTCAAAATGAAATGAGATTATCATTAATGTATTCTTGAAAATTGTTGAGAATAATTTAAGGTGTTTGCATCACAAAAAATGATAAGTATAAGCCGGGCGTGGTGGCGCACGCCTGTAATCCCAGCACTCGGGAGGCTGAGGCAGGAGGATCGATGTGAGTTCGAGACCAGCCTGGGCTACAAAAGTGAGCTCAAGGCCAGCCTGAACTGCATAGTGAGACCCTGTCTCAAAAAGCAAAAAAAAAAAAAAAAAAAAAATGATAAGTATAGAGGTATTGTATGTATGTTAATTAACTTGAATTAGCTGCTCTATAATGTGTACATACAGTATATATGTGTAATTTTACCAATTTTCTTTTTTTGGGGGTGGGCACCAGGGCTCAAACTCATGACCTTGTACTTGCCAGGCAGACACTTGTACCACGGAGCTATCTCCCTGGCCCCTTATCAGTTTTCTTTTCTTTCTTTTGTTTTGTTTTGTTTTGTTACTGGGAATCAATCTCATGACCTCACACTTGCTAGGCAAGTACTATGTCACTGAGTTATACTCTCAGATGCCAATTTTATTAAAAGTAAAAATTCTGAAAAGAACTAGAAAGTCTAGAAGTCCTAAAACTATTTTTAAAACATCAAACTGGCAGTCAGTATTTTTTAAAGAAGAAAACTCCAGATCTAGACTGTTTTATTGTTTAATTCCCAAAATTTTAGGGAGCATACTATTTTAAACTTAAACAATTTATTTCAGATAATAGAAAATTCATTTTATAATGCCACTTGTAGCCTTGATACTAACTCCAGGCAACATCAGAATAAAAAATATTTGTCTAAGTTCCTTTGCTCATTGCTGGGACAAAATACCAAATAGTCAAAGTTAAAGGAAGAAAGCTTTGCCTCATGGTCTGTGGAAGTTCCAGTTCATAGTTGGCTGGCTCCAGGGCAGGGTGGTGTGGCAGAGGGGCACACAGAGGAGAAACACTTCATGGCAAGGCAGGGCAGGCAGAGGGCAGCTGCAGTGAAGCAGCAAGCAGCAAAACACAGCAACCCTCTTTGACTTTTATATTTTACCCTTAGGGCAGGTAGTCCCTTTACTTTTAACCTAGCATCTCACCGTGAATCTATCCCAGTGTCGCATCCTCGACCCTGGCATTATGCACTCTACACCCGGTTATCTTAGAAAAGCCCCACCCGTAATAGCATGAGGCTTTGAGAGGACATCTAGATACAAGCCATAACAGTTCATCCTGCTCCCCAAAGATTCATACATGTCCCTCTATACAAAAGGCATTTAATTCATCTCCAAAAGTTGCCAAAATCCTGTAACTTTCAACATTGCTGAAAAGTCCAAACCCAAAGTCTCCTTTAAGATTTGAGGCAAATTTTTTTATTTTTTTATTTTTTTATTTTATGGACTGCTCAGCCTGCCCTGGGGGTGGGACTGGCATAGCATGTGGTGCTGGGGATTGAACCGCAGTCCCTGCGGTTGCCTAAGCTTTCCTAAGCAGGCACGTTAGACCGCTGAACCATCTTGCTGGCTCCTAAGGCAAATCTTAGTCCCTATAAAAATGAAAAGAAAGGTAAACACTTCCAACACACAATGACACAAAATAGACATTTCCATTCCAAAAGGTGCAAAGAAGACAGAAAGGAGAAGACCCAAATACAATAGGGCAAACATTAAGTCCCCTGATTCCACATCCAACATCCCCAGCAACCTGTGGCAAGTTTTGAACTCCAAAGGCTTTGGGTGGCTCTTCCCCTATGGTGCTTCTGGTGGTTGTAGCTCCCATGGCTTCTGTCTTTGGTAGCTTTGCTCTACCCCTTGTAGGTTTCCTAATATGATCCACATTCCTGACTTCTCCGATCTCCTTGGGTCTCAACAGCACCTTTGGCTTCACCCTCACAACTTCACTCTCTGCTCTCTTACAGGCACACTGCCTAGCTTCCCAGGCCTTCTTTTGAAGTCTGGGTGGACACCTTCTTGATTCCATTCCTCTTGCATTCTGCAAGAGCCTAAAAAGCAGAATATATGGATGACATTAAAGTCTACTGCTATCTTGGACAATAATCAGGTTTTTTTTCACTCTTGGGCATTGGACTTAAGTACCCAGATCAATGAACAGTCTCTCACAAACATTTCCTAGCCTGTCAACATTCTGGAACATGGTGCTTTGGGGTTATTTATTTATTTATTTATTTATTCTTTCCTTACTTCCTTTAGCATCATGCTATGTAGTTTGGACTTGTAGTGATCCTACTATCTCAGCCTCCAAGAACTGGGGCTACAGGTGTGCCTCACCATGCCAGGTTTTGGGGCTGGCATTGCATGTGGTACTGGGGATTGAACTTGGGTCCTTGCGCTTGCCAGGTAAATGCTTATGGTGTTGAGCTATCTTATGAGTGGGGGCTCTTTTCTTAAAACTTTTTCACTGTAATTTTGGGGCTTCAAAGGGTGGAGTTCTGCTGGTTCTTGTGATATGCTCTTGTCATCTTTTCTATTGTCTGCTTCTTAAATACTTGACTTTTTCTTGCAAGTCTTCTCAACAACCAATTTCACCTCTGTTTCATTGTTGTGGGCTATGACTTTACTGAAGCTTCCTTTCTGGCCAAACTAAAAATATTTTAAGCCATCAGTGTGTTGTTTGTTCTTCATTCTTAACATAAATCTAGCTAAAAGCCCCCAATAGTACCTATTATCGGTGCAACATTAGCCTGTTTTGAAATTTCTTCTGAAAGATCATTTTTCCCCAAATCTCAATCTCAAGCAAAGTCTTTGGACCTGAGGAAAATGCAGAAAAACTTTCTGCCAGAGTATAATGTACATAGTTTGGAGTCCAACAGCCAATACAGTCTTTCTTTCCAGATGAAACCACTAAAATGCATTTCTATCAGCATTCTGGTCTTTGGAGCTCTGACCAGAGTCTCCCATTAAGTACATCCTAAGGCATTCTAGTGCTGCTTGCTCAGTTGGCATCTCCAAACCTTTCCAAATCTTCCCACAAGCCAGCTTCAGAGATTCCTGACCTGCATGGACAGGTAGGATCACAGCAACAACCTCACTTCTGGTACCAAATTCTGTCTTACTTTTCATTGCTAAAAATATCCAACACCTGAAGTTAATGGGAGAAACATTTTTTGGGAGCCACAGTTTGAAGAGCTTTCAGTCAATATCAGCTGGTTCCAAGTCAGAATGGCATGACAGAGGGGTACTGCACAGAAGAAGTTCACTATGTTGCTGAAATTGGCCTCAAACTTATGAGCTTCCTGCCTCAGCCTCCTGACAGCTGGTATTACAGGAATGTACCATTGTAATTTTCTATTCCTTAGGTTATTAGGAAAAGAGTTTTCTTTGTCTTATTTTCTTCAAATTTAGATAAACATGCATGAAGTTCTGGGTTTGATCCCCAGCACTGCCAAGAAAATAAATGTATATATGTAAATATATTCTATCAAAGATTATGTGTCGATATATATATATATATATATATATATATACATATATGTTATACACACATATTCATGTATGTTTTTCATCAATATGAACATGATAACATAAAAATAAGCTTGCAATAGCTGAAGAGAAGTAAAAATAATAAAACTGAATATTGGCTCTGAAACTTAGAAACTGTGCTCAGCATAAGCTATTCACTTTTGGTAATTTGAACCCGACAGGATACAATTTGAGCTCAAGCGATGGAAGCTGCAGCTAGTGAGCTGGTGCTCAAATGCCTTTGTACAAGATGAATGCAGCCTTATAGAAAACAGGTGGGTGGATTTCTCCAAAATTTTCTAACATTTCTTGTTCAGTGATTCTTGGCTCTGTCAGATCCCCACGGTTTCAGAATTTCTGGAAGAATGCTCCATAGATGCACACATATTTTCAACAGCTTTTGTTAAACACTCTTCTGTGAGATTGACAACTCTCCATTTGAATAGCTTACAGCTGGGGCATGGGTGCTTTAAGGGCAGGACTGATGGAGGATGCACATCTCCTCATAAGTCTTCACGTGCCTGGTAGGGAGAGCAGAGTATCTTTCTGCTGACCTCGCACCTCTTTTATGCCAGCTCCAATGAGTTGGTGGGACCAGGGGAGGCATTAATCTTGGGCAGGTAATCTGGAGTAATAGCTGAAGATCTGGATCTGCTCTGTCCTGTCCATGCATATTTAAGCAAGTCAGTTTCTATCAGCCTTCTTTTCTTGACTGGAAAATGGGGAAATTAATTCTTACCTTGCAGAGTTTTAGTGGATCAAGTGGTTGGATTGGACTTTTAAAAACTTAATATGGAACATGAAAGAACACAAACCATTAGTAAATAAAATTATAGTTTATAACATTGAAGGTAAAATGTCACTTCTTTCCCAGTCTGCGCTTTTTCTTTCTTCTTTTTCAGTTCTGGGATTGAATCCAACACCCTACTCCTACCCTCTTAAAAATTTTGATTTTGAGGAAGTACAGTGGTCTCTAAATTTCTTAATTGCCCAGGCTGGAATTGATCCTTACCTCATGATCCCTGCCTCAGTCTCCCAAATACTGGAATTATAAACATGCACCATTATCCCAGGCTTTTCATGACATAGTTATGTGCATGTATTCTATCAGTACAGGAAGAAAAGCATTTATTTAACGGATTTGAGTTGTTTTGCATCTTTAGCAACCATTAGCATCTGTGGTTGGGATCTATTCAGATGTAGTATTGACTGTGGAATTTGAGAAGGGCTTGAACTAATTTGTTAAAAGCTAGGTATTGCCAGTAAGCCAAGCAAAGGACCGGTACATGGTCCTTGACTTTCCGATCTGAGGTTTTGAGATGGAACACAGAGGTGGATCTGCGGTGGTTCAGATCTGACAGACTTTGGGACTGAGACGTGGAGCTGCGTCTCAGGGTCAAATGTCTGGATTTGCTTCCCGGATGCATCTCGCTCTGGCAAACCTTCTAGCTTTTATTGCATTGGACATTTACTGGGGTGCTGGTGTGCTTGTTGCTTTCCATTTCCAAATTTTATGAAAATTGCAGAAAATCAAAGACAGCACATTGAGTTCAAATGTCTGCTACAATTTCTGTGCAACTATATTAGATGTGGCCATAAAATTAAATACAGAACCTAAAACAAACAAAAAGAATGGCAAAAGAAGCTAAGTTATGGATGAAGGCAAATGTTTTACCTCTAAGAAAGTAATTAGTCTCTATACCTATATGTATTAATCTAAACTGATCCGATGATGAAAATATGTAATATAACCATTGTTAAATTTAAACAATAAAAGAATTGAAAAAAAAAAAAAAAGAAAGTAATTAGTCTCTCAAGCATTGAAATGCTCATTTGGTCCTTCCCATGAACTCAGTCCATCTTCTGAGTTTATTAAGATTTGGGTTTCTTAAAATTATGTTGTAATATTGTTAGATTGTTAAGTGTTTGTAATGAAGTTATGGCACTTCAGAATTTGAAATGAAACATTTTAAATTTGCCTACTATATTTGTCTTACATTCTTTTATGTCTGCAGAACTTATTGCAAAGTTATAAGAGTCATAGGAAGGATACATTAAAATAATTAACTTTTTAAGGAAGGTGTTTCCTTTAAAGCTTTTCTTACAAAATGTACAGTAAGCTCTTGCTTGTTTCCTGGGATGCTTTACAATGTAGTCAAAGAGACTTAGGGGTATGTTAGCTTTTAAAAGACTAATATTGGATGTCTCTTATTTGCAATGATTACTCTGGCTTTTACCTTAATTACTGAATTTCCCACATGTATTCTCTATTGCTGTCATATTAAAATAGTTTAACACATTTTACTGTAATAGATACTTTAGTTATAGAAAATTGTATAGAACAAATATACCATAATGAATTATGATTAGTTCAATACCCTTATAATTATATTGATTTTTTTTTTTTTTGTCTTTTTGAGACAGGGTCTCGCTATGCAGTTGAGGCTGGTCCTGCGCTCACTTTTGTAGCCCAGGCTGGTCTCGAACTCGCACCGATCCTCCTGCCTCAGCCTCCCAAGTGCTGGGATTACAGGCGTGAGCCACCACGCC
>PVJA010031181.1:0-25111 GCA_004027025.1 Myocastor coypus | reverse complement strand
AAAAAAAAAAAAAAAAAAAAGTGCAATAAGCTGGGCATGATGGTGCACACCTGTAATCCCAGCACTTGGGAGGCTGAGGCAGGAGGATCAGTGTGAGTCCAAGACCAGGCTAGGCTACAAAAGTGAGCTCAAGGCCAGCCTCAACTGCATAGTGAGAACCTGTCTCAAAAAGACCAAAATAAATAAATAAATAAATAAAGTGCAATAAGCCACACCCCTTTATTTATTTATTTTTTCTTGTTTCAGAACTTTTGTTTGTTTATTTATTTATTTTTATGGCCAGCTCAGCCTGCCCTGAGGGCAGGGCTGGTGCAGCATGTGGTGCCGGGGATTGAACCGAGGTCCCTGCAGCCACCTAAGCTTTCCTAAGCAGGCACTTTAGACCACTGAGCCATCCTGCTGGGCCCAAGCCACATCCCTTTAAAGTGTCCAGTTCAAGGAGTCTGTCAGTTGTATATACCCAGGGAAGGCACCACGCCCAGTAAAGACATACAGTTTCCATCCATTCTGCCCTTCTGAGCCCCACCCTTCCCAAGCTGACTTGCTTTCTGCTATTCTAGATTTCCACTCTCTGTCTTTTATTTTATTTATTTTATTTTATTTTTTATATTATGGCTGGCTCAGCCTGCCCTGGGGGTGGGGCTGGCGCAGCGTGTGGTTCCTGGGATTGAACCACAGTCCCTGCAGTTGCCTAAGCTTTCCTTAGCAGGTGCTTTAGATCGCTGAGCCATCTCGCCAGCCCTCTACTCTCTTCTTTCTGAAAAAAATTGAATTTTGTTTTATCAATGTGATACGCACACAGAGTCCCCCGCCCTTTTAAATCTCTCCCAGCCAAGAAACAAGAAACTTTCCTGGGTCTTGGTTTTCTCTAAGATGACAGTGGCCCTGCCCTTCCCATAGTCTTTTGTGGGTGGCTATAGACCCACAGATATGGAGAAATCTTTGCAAATTACAAAGGGTCACTCACTGGCCACCCTGGATGGAGCAAGGCTGTCCTGGGCAAAGGATGGCTGGTCACTACAGGCCCGTCCCTTGTGTCACCCTAAGAACTTTTTTTGGAAAGAGACAGGAGGGTTAAAAATTGATTCATAAACACATTTTACTGAGAATACTTCCCCTAAAGCTACCAAAGGGCTCATCTTTTTCTTTTTATTAAATATTTATTTATTTGTTTATTTATTTATTTGTTTGTTTATTTTTGTGATACTGGGGATTGAACTTGGGACTTTGCACTTGCAAGGCAGGCACTTGTGCCGCTGAGCTATATCCCCGGCTCAAGCGCTCATCTTTTTCTTTCCTTCCTGCAAGGCATTACTGGTTCTTTACAGAAAGCTCAGGGGACATAAATGAGCAACAGGACCACCCCAGACCCATCCACGAGGACCACTGACGCCTGAGGATTTATCTTCTAACTGCCAGCTTAGATGACTCGCATTTTATTTTTTATCCAACTTGTGGGCACATAAGCCTGTTTTTCCTGTTATCTTTCTTTGATGCTTTGATTTGGTTTCTGTTATTCAAATTGGGGTTTTTCCTCAAATGGGTGGTGGCTATTGCGGTTTAGATGTCTTTTTTTTTTTTTTGCCTCAATATTACAGATGGAACTCAGGGCTTTTGCATGCTAGACAAGCACTCTACCACTAAGCTATATCTCCAGCCCTTTTCTTTATTTTTTGTTGTTGTTTTTCTTTGTAATCTATCTATCTGTCTGTCTGTCTGTCTGTCTGTCTGTCTGTCTATCTGTCTGTCTATCTATCTATCTGTCTATTTTTGTGAGACCGGGGTTTGAACTCACAACCTTGCACTTGCCAGGCAGGCATTTGTGTCATAGAGCTATCTCCCTGACCCCTTTGTATTTTAGTAAGGGTCTACAGGGTCTCACTACATAGATCAGACTCGTAGTGATCTGCCTGTGTTCGGCCTCTGGAGCGCTGGGATTGTAGGCATGTACCACTACATCGCTGGCCTCTGCGCACCCTGGGGTCAGGGCCAGCACTGTGCCTAAGCAGGTGCTTTAGGCCAGCCCTATTTGCTTGTTGCTGTAGTGGTGGGGATTAAATCCAGGGGCTTGCCCATGCTAGGCAGGAATAATTCTACCTTTTTTCTTTTTTAGACAAGGTCTGGCTACACTGCAGTCTGGCTTTGACCTTGGGATCCTCCTGCCTCAGCCTCCCAAGTATCTGACTTTATAGGCAGGCATCAGTATTTTAGTTAGAGCCACTAGAGTTGATGGACTTGGGGCCAGGGAGATAGCTTAGCAGTCTAAAAGCATGTGCTGGGGCCCAGCAGGATGGCTCAGTGGTCTAAAGCACCTGCTTAGGAAAGCTTAGGCGGCTGCAGGGACTGCAGTTCAATCCCCGCACCACATGCTGTGCCAGCCCTGCCCTCAGGGCAGGCTGAGCTGGCCATAAAAATAAATAAACAAAAGTTCTGAAACAAGAAAAAAAATAAAATAAAAGTATGAAACAGATTTTTTTTAAAAAATAATAAAAGCATGTGCTTAGGCAACTGCAGGGACCCCAGATTGATCCCTGGCACCACATGCTGAGCCAACCCCACTCCTAGGGCAGGCTGAGCTGGCCATAACAGAGAGAGAGAAAGAAAGAAAGGAAGAAAGGAAGAAAGAAAGAAAGAAAGAAAGAAAGAAAGAAAGAAAGAAAGAAAGAAAGAAAGAAAGAAAGAAAGAAAGAAAGAAAGAAAGAAAGTTGATGGACTCCTTGTGAGTTGGGGAGGGGGTTGATAGCTAGGGCTTCGCTGTAGAGGGACCCTGCTGGAGGCTGCTAGCTTAGGAACCCTCTGCACCTGGCTGGCTCCAGGGCTCAGATCCTTCCCCTCGGACTCCTTAGAGTCCGCGCACACTCGAGATGGTGTCTCTCAGGATCCGCCTTTCCTGCCAGGCACCCTTTGCGGGTTCCCTCTCTCTTCTTCCCAGCGGGCCCTGCGCCACCCGCCCCAGCCCCGGGTTCTGACCTCGGCCCTTTGCCCTCCCTCTCTGCCGTTGCTGCTCGCAGATGGTAGGGAAGAACCCCAAAGCCACACAAGAGGCTCAGCCCCCTCCTGAGCCTGGGCCCCCACTTCCTGCGGTTTCTCAGGTGGATCTTCTCTGTCCTCGGCTGCCTGGTGTCCGTGCCCTGCGGGGACCCGCCCGCTTCTGTCACATTCCCAGGACGCGAGGTCCTGGGAGGGGAGGTGTTGGTGAGGAAGGTTGCTGGGTGGCACTTGGAGTCCCCTTGTCTCAGTCCCCTTTCCCCTGCTTTCTGTAGCCACACTGCCTAGCTCGCACGCTCCCCCAGCCTCATAGGACAGCTCCGCGCACCTGTCGACCGCCTCCAACTCTGTCTTGCCGCCGTTCCTCCACCCCTCGAATCCCAAGGACTACATCCAACTACTGGGGAGACATTTCCATCCCACACGCTCTTTCCTACAAGGTCCTGCGCAGTGACCCTTGCAGGGTCCCACCCCTCCCCCACACCCTCTCTCTCCACCTCTCCTGCCTCTGCAGCCCCTGGCCTCGCAGCCCTTCCTGGGCAGGCAGGCACCGAGCGCACTTCTGCCACAGGGCCTTTGCACGCTCTGCCCTCTTCGTGGAGCACTCTTCACACGGCCCCAAGTGGCCTTCCTGCCACTTCTTTAGCTCTATCACCTGCACCCCAATCCCCAGCCTACTCAGCTCTTCTTCATTACACCATCCACCACTTAATGTGCTCTGTAACATACTTTACAATGTTTTTGTTAGGGGTCGGTGAGACAGTTCAGTGACCTGAAGCACTTGCTTAGGAAAGCTTAGGCAATTGCAGGACCAAGGTTCAATCCCCAGCACCACATGCTACCCAGCCTTACCCCCAGGGCAGGTTGAGCTGGCCGTAATAATAATTAAAGGGGCCCGGCTGGATGGCTCAGTGGTCTAAAGTGCCTGCTTAGGAAAGCTTGGGTGGCTTCAGGGACCACGGCTCAATCCCTGGCACCACATGCTGTGCCAGCCCTGCCCTCAGGGCAGGCTGAGCCGGCCATAAAAATAAAATAAACAAACAAATAATAATTTAAAAAATACCCCAATGTTCTTGTTCATCTTTTCCTGGTGATCTAGATTACTGTTAAAGAAAAGAACCTTTCTTTCATTTGTTTATTTATTTATTTATTTATTTTTTAAATTTTTTTTTTTGTCTTTTTGAGACAGGGTCTTGTTATGCAGTTGAGGCTGGCCTTGAGCTCACTTTGGTAGCCCAGGCTGGTCTCGAACTCGCACCGATCCTCCTGCCTCAGCCTCCCGAGTGCTGGGATTACAGGCGTGCGCCACCACGCCCGGCTCTTTCATTTATTGATATATCCTAATTATCTAGAGTGGTGTCTAGCACCATTGAGATAGATGTTTAATTAAGTTAAATGAAATAGTTACTGAAAAACTGGGTAAGTTATAAAAGAATAATCATATAGTGTCCCTCTAAACCTTTAGTGGTTCTCGATTGCCTAGAATACGAAGTCCAAGTGTTTGAGTACAGCATTCAAAGCCTCAGTCTGGCCTTGAATGACTGACCTTTGTGAACTCTGGAATGCTCTGGGTTTGAGTTCTCCTTTTTTTTTTTTGGACTAGAAATCAAACTCAGGACCTCATGTTTGACAGGCAGGTTCTCAAGCCACTGAGCTATCTCCCCTGGCTGAATTCTCCATTTTAATGAGATGTCTCAAGAGGAAACTGATCTCTGCACACCTTGGTTCTTTCTTTCTTTTTTAAAAATGTCACTAGAGATTGAGCCCAGGGCCTTTGCACTGAATTATAACCATATATATATATATATATATATATATATATATATATATATATTAGCTGTTGTTTTATATAGGATGTTGCTACACAGTTCAGGCTCATAGTGACCTTCCTGTCTCAGCCTCCTCAGTGCTGGGATTATAGGCGTGCACCACCACGCCTGGCTTCAGGGCCAGCATGGCATGTGGTAGTGGAGATTGAACTTGAGACCTTGCGCTTGCCAGGTAGGCACTTATGTCACCAACCTATCACCCAATCCCTATATTTTAAAATTTTGAGACGAAGTCTCACTAAGTTGCTCAAGCTGAGCTTGAACCTGCGATCCTCCTGCCTCAGCCTCCTAGAGTTCTGAGACTGTAGGCCTGTATCAGCAGGCCCCGCTGGGACAACTCTGTCTGAAAGGTGACCTTGTGTCCCTTGCCATATACCCACCAAGCCACAGTGGCCTCTGCTGCGCATTCTGCCAAGACGCAGCACCTCCCCTGACTCTTGAGGTCTCCAGCTTCTCCTGGCATCTCCCTCTGTACCTCTCCTGCTATACCCAGTGTCCAGCATCCTAAACTACTCTCCAGCTCCACTCTAACACCTGTACCCAACTAGGTCCTCACCAGAATCCTCACAACCCCAGGGGAGTTGGGGGAGGGCGTGGCCTGGGACCTACTTCCTCCATCCTGCCTGCTCTTCTGCCTCAGAGTCTGCAGTTGCCCAGAGCTCGGGTCGCCGAGTGAGGGTCCAGCAGGCACTGGTGCCATTGTCACCTTGGAGCGCTCCACCTGGCCCTAGTGAGGGGGTTCAGCCACGCATCTTTAGTCCTCAGCCCGGGGCGGGATCCAGCTGCTGCCCACCTACAGGAGCTGAGGACTCACTCGGTCTTGCGAAGTTTGAGACAGACAGGTCACCGACCTGGGTCCAGCACTAGGCCTGGGCAGAAACTGGAAAATTTGGCCTGGCTGACTATCTGTCTTTTTTATTTGAAAAACATTTTGTTTTCAAGGGGACTCGACTTACAGAAAAGCACACACCTTTGAGGAGTGTGCAGTACACTGAACTGCCCTCCACAGCAGCATCTGAATCAAGAGACAAAACACCGTCGGCCCTGGTGTGGGTACCCACCCCAAGGGGACCCCGTCCTCACTTCCACCACTGTGGATTTCTCTTGCCGTTTTGGATCTTCCTATACGGTGAACTGTATGGGATGCATCTTTTCTTTTTTTTTTTTAAAGAATTTTTTATTTTATTTATTTGTTTTTTTCTTGTTTCAGAATCTTTGTTTGTTTATTCACTCATTTTTATGGCCGGCTCAGCCCGCCCCAAGGGCAGGGCTGGCGCAGCATGTGGTGCCGGGGATCGAACCGCGGTCCCTGAAGCCGCCCAAGCTTTCCCAAGCAGGTGCTTTAGACCACTGAGCCATCCCGCCGGGCCCCTGGGATGCATCTTTTCTTCTGGAGTTTTTCCCTGGACACCAGGTTCGGGGGGTGACCCCAGAGGGTGCGCTGAGGGTCGACCTCCCATCTGTCTCATTCCACATGGAGTCACGTTGCTGTGCTCTTCATCTGAGCTGCCCTCCAGAACTCATAAGCTAAAGGCTTTTTTTTTTTTTTTTTTAATCTTTTAATTTTTTTTGTGGGACTAGGGTTCAAACTCACGACCTTGTACTTGCCAGGCAGGAACTTGTGCCATGGAGCTATCTCCCCAGCCCCAAGCTAAAGGCTTTTATTTATTTATTTGTTTTGTTTTGTTTTTTTCTTGTTTCAAAACTTTTGTTTGTTTGTTTATTTTATGGCCAGCTCAACCTGTCCTGAGGGCAGGACTGGCGCAGCATGTGGTGCTGGGGATCGAACCGCGGTCCCTGCAGCCACCTAAGCTTTCCTAAGCAGGAGCTTTAGACCACTGAGCCATCCTGCCAGGCCCCCACTAAAGGCTTTTAGAGAAGCGGCTGGATTACAAGGGACCTAATTTCATCAAATGGGTTAACCCACTAATGGGATCATCACTGGATGGAGGAGGTGATGGAAATGGGGGAAAGGCTCATGGGAAGTGGGGGGAGCTTGGGAGTGCGGCCTCGGGAACTATACCTGGTCCCCGTCCCTTCTCCTTTCTCTCTGGCCCCTTCTTTTTCTCTGCTCCCTGGACATCATGAGGCAAGGCGCCAACCTCACCAGCCTAAGGCAATGGATTCAGCTGGATCCTCTGAATCCCTAAGCCAGAATAAACCTTCCTCCTTGAAGTTGTGATTTCCTCTTCTTTTTTTAAAAAACAGGGTCTCCCAAAAAATAAAAAAATAAAACAGGGTCTCCCTATGTTACTCATGTAGTTCAGGTTGGCCCTGAACTCGTTTTGTTTTGTTTTTTTTTTTTTTTTTTGTCTTTTTGAGACAGGGTCTCAGTACGCAGTTCAGGCTGGCCTTGAACTGAACTCGTTTTGTAGCCCAGGCTGACCTCAAACTCACAGAGCTCTTCATACCTCAGCCTCCTGTGTCCTGGGATGACAGGCGTGCGCCACCCCATCGGGCAATTGCACCCTATTCCTTTAGGCATCTCCTCAGAGTGATACACAGCTCACTAACACAGGCCCACCCTGCTTTGCACCCTGGTGGAGCCCTGCAGCCCACCCAGGTAGCCCCCACCACCCTCAGGACACTTCCAGCTGGCCTCCCTGTCTACAGGAAACCTCTTAAAGAATGGCTGAGCCCTTGCCCAGTCCCGTGCGGCCTCTGCGGCCCATTCAGCAAGGTTAACAAAGTGCTCAGATGTTTGCCTAAAATTTTATCCTGGGATTTGCACAGTCTTATCCAGCAGTCTTTGAAGTACAACTTCCAAAGTTATAAAAAACGGGTGTTGTTTGCAAGAGAAAGCACACCCCCCTCTATCAGCTTTGGCAGCAGGTTCAAGGACGCCTGTTAATGTGGTATGCTGCAGACCAGGCCCCAGTGTGTAAACGCATCCTCTCTCCCATTCCAACCAGGTCCCCAAGGGGGTCTTCCCACCCCATCTCTTCCAACTCCAGATACAGCCCACCCCCAGGACAGGCTCAGCAACTAGAATGAGGCACTGTGTGCAAGAGTGAAGGTCCAAGCCCAAAGGCATGCTGGGATCACTATACGGCTTTCTTTTTTTTTTTTTTTTTTTTTTTTGAGACAGGGTCTCGCTATGTAGTTCAGGCTGGCCTTGAGCTCACTTTTGTAGCCCAGGCTGGTCTCGAACTCACATCGATCCTCCTGCCTCAGCCTCCCGAGTGCTGGGATTACAGGTGTGCGCCACCACGCCCGGCCTATATGGCTTTCTAAGGCCACCAGGGAGAGGCTACAAGAAGAGCCAGCCCTGATACAACTGCCCCAATAGGGCTCTGTGATTTTTTTTTTTTTTCTTTGTGGGACCAGGGTTCGAACTCACGACCTTGCACTTGCCCAGCAGGCACTTGTGCCTCGGAGCTATCTCCCCAGCCCCCTGATCCTCTTGTTTTCAGCCTCCCCAGTGCTGGGATTACAGGCGTGTGCCACCATGCCCAATCTTAGTAGCCAGCTCAGTGTGCCCAGGGGCAGGACCAGCATGGCATGTGCTGTTGGGAATTGAGCCCTGGTCCCTGTGGGTTCAATCCCTGTATCTCGCCAACCCAGGATTGTTCCTATCTATAAGAAGGCAACCTGGGGCCCAGCGGGATGGCTCAGTGGTCTAAAGCGCCTGCTTGGGAAAGCTTGGGCAGCTTCAGGGACCGCGGTTCGATCCCCGGCACCACATGCTGTGCCAGCCCTGCCCTCAGGGCAGGCTGAGCCAGCCATAAAAATGAGTGAATAAACAAATAAAGGTTATGAAAAAAAAAAAAAAAAAAAGAAGGCAACCTCACGTGACCCACCCCACCCTCTCTAGCATCCAGTCCCTTCTTCTGTACCCCATCCCATCACAATCCCCTTTCTAGTCTTCTCTGGTCTCCCGGCACCCACCCTGCCACTCTTCCTGCCACTGTGCTGCAGCTCAGCAGCCAGTGAAGCAGTAAGGTAGACTCTAACACCTCATTATCCTTTGCCAGGGAGAGTCAGCATCCTCTGCCGGCTCCTCCCCGGCCTTCCTGCTGCCTGGTCAGCATGATCTCAGCAGCTTTCCTTACCCCGCCCTTCACCACGCCTCGCCTGGAGCCGGGCGTCCAGGGACCGAACCCACTGGACCCGTGATCCAAAACAAACCTCTCCTCCTCGAAGCTGTGGGTGGCAGGTCCTGTGTCTCTGCGATGTGACTGAGACAGTCCTCCACCCAGCTCGTCACATCTACCCAACCTCCCTTGCTCAGCCTTGGCCTCTGTGCCAATCTTCAGGATTTCTTCACCGTTGGCAGCTGGTCCCCTGGTACCCACACCCCTGGCCTCATCTCCCACAAGTATTTGTTCAAACTCCACGTTCTCCCAGCGGTCCACTTTGACCTTTCAAATGCAAACCGTACCTCACACCCCAGCCTCCTGCCTGCGTGTGCACACCGGCCCTCTTAGCCTGTTCTGTTTTCCCCATAACCTTAGCACCATCTCTCCTTCTGTGTCACCGAGTTAGGAGGTATGTTTTTCTTCCCTGTCCCATCCAGGGACACATCTTCTGGACATGGTGTCTCCCACCCCCACCCCACGGCCTAGAGCAGCACCAGACAAGGACTAGGCGGTGCTGAGAGCCAGGCACGGACACTCTAGACCCAGCTACCCGAGAGCCTGGGGCCAGAGGATGGCAAGAGCTAGCCGGGCAACGTAGCAAGACTCTGTCTCAAAAAAGAAGTAAAAATTAAAAGGACTGGGGAAGGAATACAGTGGTAGGGGCCCTTGGGATTGGTCCTCAGTATACACACACACACACACACACACACACACACACACCCTGAGGAGTGGCTGAAGTACTAAGTCACAGGAACACAGCATGCTCCCCCTGGTACCAAGGCTATAGCTGGTCCTGGCAATCCAAAAGGATCTCGTGGTCCACAGAAAGTTAAGTGTCAGGTCAGGGGAGACAATCTCCCTGGAGCCCCTGGGGCGGGGCTCCCCCATTTGAAGGGCACCAGCTGGGAGCAAGACCCTGCCTGACATCCCCCACCACCACCCACACTATCTCCACAGCAACGGTGGCTTCCTTAATACGGCCTTGGATTAAACAGCTAGATGGAGCTGATAGGACCGAGGGTTTGCTGCCCAGAAAGGACAGCAGGGCAGACACGCCTCAGTGGGCACAGTGGCTGACACCCTAGAAGTGGCTGCCTGCCTGTGGCAGGCAGCAGTGAGTATCCCCAGTGTGTGACCCCAGCCCTGCCAGGGACTTCCCAGCGCTGGGAGCAGCCTGTGACAGCCTCTGTCTGAAACAGTCATTACGTCCTTCGTCCTGCCTGGTAGAGGAGGGGGCCTCCAATACCCTGTAGCTCTCTCAAGGCTACAAGCTGTCACTTGGAAAGGGCTGACTGGCAAGGCCGCTTTTCTTGGTGGAACTGCAGGTGCAGGAGGGAAAGGGTGCAGTGTGATGCCCCTCACCCTTGCTGGCCTGGCTGGGCTGTAAGAAGAAATTTTTGGAAGAGCCAAACCTCATTAGCCCTGGTTAGTGGAGTTGCAGAGCGTTCAGGGACTATCAAGTCCTGTTTGTGACTCCTGAGAGACACTGGCTGAGCCCTCAGGCAGAAGTGCTTGAGCCCCAGCCCACCAGGAGGCGGTATTTCACGTTTCCTGTGCCTCTGTAGACGTCCTTGCTTGGAGCCCCTCTCTCCTCCCACGGCCCTGGCCTCAGGTCTCAGCCAGCTGAAATGGTGCCTTCTTGTGTCCTACGACCCAGCCTGGCTCCACCTCCTCTCTGCACTGCCAGGGGAAGGGGCAGCCAGCACAAGGGAGGGGGACCGTGGGCCCAGGGAACCACTGAACCAGAAACCAGAACAGCGGGCTAGGAGAAATCAGATTTAGGGCTTGGCTGCTTTCCCAACACCTCTGGCCCCTGCCCTGGACCCAGCCTCAAATAAAAACAGCTACAGGTGGGGGGAGGGCACCCCCAGGGACCCCGCCCTGGGCAGCCCCATAGGTCCCCAGGTAGAGTGGGGAGATGCAGACCAGGCTCCTCTCCCTGCCTCCTGGGGTGTAGACATATGTCCTGCAAGGTCGGCTCTGGTGTGGGCAGGCTTGGTGAAGTCCCACCCCAAGGCCACTTCCTGACCTCCTGTCCTAATCTTGGCCTTCACCCCAGGCTCAGGGGATAGGAGAGCCCAGTCTGAGATCACAACAGAATAAGACTCACTGAAGCCAAGAACATGGAGGTCACAGAGATACAGAACTGGGCTCAAGCACCCCAGCTGAGATGCACGGAGGGGACCCCCACTGGGCCCAGGCCTGCCAGGAACCGGGGTTCCTAGGTTCCTGAGCTCAGGCCTAGTGATTAAAGGGTGCTCACCTCCCACCCAACTGCCACTCCCAGCTTCCCCAGGGGCCATGGTCACCATCTCCACTTGTATGTTGCTATTTGAGCTTTGTTTCTTATTGACACTGGTGGCCGCCTGCTCTCCTGTGAGGCAGAGGACGAAGCCTGGCAGACTCCCACACCCCAGGACCCTGAATCGTGGCTTTGGGCCCCAGACATGAGATTGGAGCAGCTCCAGACTTCCGGGGGCCTCTGGAGCTCTCTTAAGCTCTGCTTGAGCCCAGAGAGGGTGAGCGATTTGTCCCAGATCACAAAGCTGGTGGGTGATGAAATTTGGGATTGGTTAGAACAGAGGAGGAGACATGGAGCCGGGCCTCCAAGTGACCAAGGCTATGGGCTTGACCAGGGTGGGGCTGTGTGTGGGCCTGGACAAAGCGCGGCTGCCGAGTGGCTCGCATTGTGAGCAGAGCCAGGTTAGAAAGGGTCTGGAAATCTCTGCAGAGGAGCCAGGGAAGCCCTGAGGACCACATCTTTCTTCTTCCCAGTGGGTCAAACAGTCTCAGGCTAGGACAGCGTCCCCATCAAATGGTCACCGCCCATGTGGCCCTGTGTGCTTACACATCCCCAGAGTCCCCTTCACACAGCTCCATGGTCAAGACCATGAGATTCTGGAGCTTCCCGGGGCTGTGTCATCAGAGTCCAAGTACATATTGCTCAAATCCCAGTAATCTCTGCTGGAGAGTGGTGTGCGGAGCAGGCCAAGGTAAAGCTACATTTGTCCTTCTTTGACCTCCCAAGAGCATTTGCTCTTTTGGAATTCCACACAGACCACCAAGGCACCATCAGAGATGTCTGTAACCTGCTCAGAAGAAGAAACACAGACAGAGATTCATATTGAAAGAGAGAGAGAGAGAAATCATGTGCTCAGCACATGATACACATGTGTCCAGGGGTTCGTGACTACCCCCAGCCTCCTTGCCCTTAGAGTGAGCTGGGGCCAAAGCCGAGAGTTTTACCCAAGTCAGGACCTGGTTCCCAGGAAATAGCCCTGCCAGCCCTGTGGGCTCTTGTTATAGTAGCGCTTCCTGTGTAACCTTCTCTTCTTCCCAGGAATACCAGCACCTGCAACCTCACAGAATCTCCTGGTTCTCAGAATCATGCTCCATATTCTGTCTCATTTGATCCCTCAAACCTTTGTTTGAGACAGGTTCTGGCTATATAGCCTAGTCTGGTCTTGAGACTGTGGCACCCCACACACACACCTCTGTGGCCCACATTCTGGTATTTCATGCCTCTCCCCATAAACATCTTGGAAGGTGAGTAGAAAGTAGGCTGTTTTCCCACTTCGCAGGTGAAAAAAGTGAAGCTCTGATGATAAACTAAGGAAAAGATTGGCAAGAGAGTAACCCAGAGGAGCTTTTCTCCTCCCGCTTCAGGAATTTTCTGGCTGTCCAGAATCATTTCTCACAAGCTGGCATCTACTTCGGTTCAGGGGTCAGCAAGCCTGAATGATATGCAGCGCAAATAAGATGCAAAATAGCCCAGAACTCTAGGCCTGCCTGCTAACTGACTGAGCTAGACCTTATTTCCATCCTCCAGAGCCCTACCTACCACCCCAGCTCTGTAAACCCGAGAGGAGGGAGGGGAGCCTTCCTACAACCTCAGTGCCCACTCTAGCCACCAAGCATACTGCCCGCAACCAGGAGCAGCTTTCAGGAGCCAAGGAGGTAGAAGAGAGAGTTTCAAGATTGGGGAGCAGGGCTGGTGAGATAGTTCAGGGGCCTAAGCGCCTGCTTAGGCAAGCGCAGGGACCAGGGTTCAGTCCCTGGCACCATCAGCCACACTGACCTTATCCCTGAGCGCACTAAGCCGGCCACTGAGACTGGGCATGGTGGCACATACCTGTAATCCCAGGGCTGGGGAGGCTGAAAGCAGGATGATCACTAGGAGTCTGAGCTGCATCATGAGACCCTGTATCAAATACATTTCTTTTTCTTTTTTCCAGAATTAGAGATCAAACTCAGGACCTTGTACTTGCCAGGCAGGCACTTGTGCCCGTGAGCTATCTCCCTGGCCCCTGTATCAAATACATTAAAAAAAACAAAAAAACAAAAAAACAAAAAAACAAATGATCAGAAGGAGCAGGGGAGTAGCCAGGTCCCTGTCACAACCCTAGAGCTACCCTAGCTTAGACCCTTTGAGGTAGCCCTAATGTAAGCAGGCTCAGTCCCACTGGGCTGGGGCCTCAGAGGAGGAGGCGCAGACAATTTGTGAGCAGCAAGGAGCCCGGAGCCAGGGGTCCAACCAAGGCTGAGATGTGAAGGAACACAGGACAGGATGATGCACGGTCGGACCGTGTCTTAGGGGCCCTGCTTTCTGATCTAGCACGCTGTAGCTGGCCATCTGTGACCCTTCCTCCCCGGCCTCCACGATGCAAGATCAGTGAACTGTTTTGGCACTCATGGCTTCCATGATTATTGCATGGAAGAGTGGACCAAAAGGCCTCTCGGCTTAGCACGGAGTGGGAATCCCAAGTTCTTCCATTCCAAATTCCCTGGACTCCTGTGCACTCAGGGTTTCACTGTGGCCCAGGAATAAGAGGCCTTGGCATTCCCAGGCTTGGCATGACTTCCCTCCTGATTTTCCAGTTTTCTACCTGATCACCCATATCACCAGTACCATTCCACAGCCACCCCAGCCAGGTCCAGGCGAGCGGCTAGAGGAAGTACATTCATGAGCAGATATAACCTCTGGACTGTGATGACAACTGCTGGATCCAGGCTGGAAGACCAGAGGGGCCGTGCCCGATCAGCCTGGCCCAGAACATCGCATGACTTCCAATTAACCCTTCAGTAATTGAGAGAAAAAGAAAGACTCCCCCAAAGACAATTTTTTTTTGTTGTTGTTGTTTTTGGTATTGAGAATTGAACTCAGGATCTTACCCTTGCCAGGCAGGAGCTGCACCATTGAGCTACTTCCCTAGCACCCTCAAAGATAGTTTTTATAGGTATCCCATTGCCCCATGTTTCAAGAAAATCCATGTAATGGTTTCGGCTCATCCCAAATCATAAATACCAGTCCAGGCGACCCTAAGTGACAGCTCAGGGCATGGATCCTGACTTACACACCCAGGTATACCTATGCACACACAGGAGTATAGCACACACCTATGGATAACACCCATCCTCCCCTACATAAGCATGTTCACACATGTGTGCATGCTCACACACACATGGGTCATGTGTGTACAAATACTCAAAATGGGCAAAAGGTGTAGAAAGGGAGATTTAAGTCTGAATTTAGGACCAGCCCACGCTGCACAGCCCCTGGCCAGCCAGTGATGGACTTCCTCTGAAAGACAGTACCCTGTCACATGCTGCTCGCAGGAGAGGTCTGAGAATAAGTACATAACTAGACCCTGAGGCAGGGACTTGGGTCTGCAGAGGAATGGGTCCCTGTGGGACCTGCCTCTCAGAGTAGCTACTTCACAGGGGCCCTGGAGGCCTCCCGGGAGGGGGGTCCCAAGATGGGGATGCAGAGGAGGCAGTGGAGGCCCAGCAAGGGGGTCCAGCAGGAATTCCTGCCCTGGCAAAATACTCCATCTGCATGCTGGGGGTCACCCGCAGAGGTGTTGGAGACAAGAGTGGGGTGCATCTCTGCATTCCAGGGTGCCAGGCTTTGTACCTGCAGGAGCCCCCTGCCTTGCTCTTTAAGCTCCTCCATGCAGGCTGGCATGGTCAGCCGGCATCCCACCGAGATATCCCTGGGGACCCAGCTTGGTTCGGTGTAGTGGGACCAGAAGATGTTTCACCTTCCACTTCCACACAGCCAGGGTTCCCCCAGGGCTGGCCAAAGAAACTCACTGTCCCAGGAGCTCAGCTATGCCAGTGGGAAGGCAGGGTAGGATAAACAGGTGGGTCTCAGCCTCTGAGCCCCAAGCCTTACCCAGAACTTGGAGCCACACAGGGTGTCCATGAGGCCGGAGGGCTGCGGTGTCGCGAAAGAAAGGTGGCGACCGACCGACCAACGGCGGGGCTGGCGGTACGCTCAGGGCTGATGCAGGAAGCCTGCGACCCACGCCCCGCCCCAGCCCGGCCCTCCGAGCCCTCCCCAACTGGGCGCTCTGCCAGCCTCTCCCTTCCCTGTGGTTTCAACAGCGCCGCCACTACCAAACTTCTTTAGGGCAAGGAAAGACTTTGGGGCCGGGCCTGAGGGCCTTAACAGGCACAGCGCCTTCCTGCTGCAGAGAGGTGCTACTCTCCATCCGATTACCAGGCCAGCAGCCTAGGATCTGACTCAAGTTTCTAACGCCAGGGAGGGTGCTTAGCTCAGACCCTGAACACAGGACTGATGAGTCAGGGAGCAGGGAGAGGGGTTTAGCAATTTTCCCCCTGGAAGAAGAAATTCTTCTTCTGTCCCTTCCATTCGGCTCTAGGCCTTGTTTCCTTCCTCTGTGAAAAGGGACGAGCTTGTAGACTCAGCCATCTAGAAGCGGCTGGCGCCCATACCTTGCGCTGCGGGGTGAGCGCAAGCACGCGGGTGCTTGCTGCGGAGTGGGCGGAGCTTCCTTGGTCCTCTTGAGCAGTTGCTTCCTGAGACCCTGGGACTCCCTGTCTTGCCCAGGGTGTCTCTTTTACATCTATAAAATATGGAGAACGGGGCAGAATTCTTCTCCTTGGATTTAGTCTCACAGGTAGCAAAGTACAGCGTCAGGCACACTTAAGCGCTGGATGCGTGCTCATTTTGTCTACTTCCACCTGGGCTGGGTGGGGATAAATACGCGAAGCCCCAGGAAGAGCCCGCCCCTCATCGGCATTCCCTTCCTACCGCCGAGAGCACCCGCTCCCCATCCGTCGAGCGGGCCCACTGCACGGGCACCCTGGTTCTCTTCTCTGTCAGGGCCCCAGACCCACTCAGCGTCCCTGGGGTGCAGAGGGAATTCTCAGGGGTGGGGCGGATCTCTCAGTCTCTTGCTGCCCCTGCAACTTGCTGGATCCAGTCGCCCCCAGAGCTGCCTTTCCTGGTACTTCCTCTCTCCAGAGGGAGCAAGGTGCTCCCTTCCTTGGCTGTCCAGGGGCCGGCAAGGCAGTTGAGAAGTGGCAGTGTCTCCCGTCCCCGTGAGACAGGAAGTCCTCCCCAACCCCAGGGATATCTCAGGCTGGTAGAATGGAGATTGGCCCGCAGTACCTGGTGCAGCTGTGCGATCTCAGCAGATTCCTTGATATCTCTGGGAGCAGAAGGTTTGAGTCATTTGGAAAAGGGAACGTGGAAGCTCGCTGGTCCTGCCTCCTGCCGCAGCCCGCGCAGCTGGGACTGTCCCTCCACAATGCCGCTGCACGCCTTCACCCCTGTCTTTACCCTCTTCTCCCCGACAATGTCTACCGTTTCTCCCTGCTCTCCTTTTCTTTTTCTCAGACTGCCAGGGTCACAGGCATCAGGTGCACCAGGAAGGCTAGCTCTGGGCTTGGAAGACTCGAGGACCTTCCTTTGGGGGCCTTCTGAGGCTGAGCTACCCAGGAAGCCCTCCTTCTTAAGATGGGGGTCCTAGATCCAGCTTGGTTCCACTTGGGACTGTCCAGCCCAGGGCTGGCCAGGCAGTGCAATGGTTAGAGCCCCGGGCCACAGAGCTCCTCTTGACTCAGCCTCTTGGCCAGTCCTGTACCCTCAGCTGCTGCAGCCTCCCCACCCCATGTCGAGACACCTCTGCACCCCACTTCTGTCCTGTATCTGGTGAACTACTTTTTCACGATCTCACTTGAGACCCACACCCCAACCCTGGGCCGAGGACTCTCACTCTGCACCCTCCCTTTCTTCTTTTGTAACCTTTTTGGTCTCTACAGTCTCTACAACGCGTTTGTTGACCAACTAAACAAGCCCTCCGCTTCCTAAGAAGAGCCGGTGATTAGCAAGGCCTCTGTGTGGATGCTGGCCACTCTGCTTTTGATTTTTCAGAACTGAAATGGTTCTAACTGGCGGGATGCTGAGAGGAGCAATAAAGCCCTTGGGGGTTAGGCTCCAGCAGAGAGGCAGATCAAACCTTTGGCAATCCTCCCTTCTCCCTGACAGCTCCAGGAGGGGTGCCCAAGCTGACGCTGCACCTCTTCCTGCAGCAAGCAGATCCCCAGAGAGCCCCGCACCAGGGATTCCTGGCAGGAGATGGTGAGATAAGATTGCTGTGAGGTGCAGCTCAAAGCAGGCAGATAGGCAGAGAGAAGAAAGCGCAGAGACCGGGAGACGCAGGCTCAAGGCTGCCGCACGGGTTGGAGCTGACAGGACGGAGGAAAATGCCAGGCCGCGCCTGCCTGACTCCTTTGAGCCACTAAAGCCCTTGAAGGCTGGGGGCTCCAGCTCCCGCACCCCAGCACCCTTCTGTCCCATGTCCTCCAGACTCCAGCTGGGTGCAGCTGTCCTGATTCCTCAGGGCCACATCTGCACTCCATCTGATAGTTGTGCAGGCAGGGTCTAGCTTGTACACCCTGACCTGGAGTCTTCCTTAAGAGAGCCTTAAAGGGCTCTATGGGGGGGAAAAAAATTAAAAAGGGACCGGGGAGGGAGATAGCTCAGTGGAATAAGAGCTTGCCTGGCAAGCGCAGGGTCCTGAGTTCAAAACCTGGTACTGGAAGGACAAAAAAAAAAAAAAAAAAGAAAAGAAAAGAAAGAAAGAAAAAAAAAAAGGCTCCATGGGCTCCTGCTCCTAAGGTACATGGAATTCCCTCCTGGGGTTTCCTGAACACCTGCCTGGTCATGTCTCCAAGTAGAATGCCAATCCACAAGCACATTGTCCTGGACCAGGGCTGAGACCATGAGCCCTAGGCAGGGATCAGGCACCCAGGGTTCTTCCACATGTCCTCACATGGCCCTAAGAGCCTGTCACCTCCTTTGTGGGTTAGACAGAGTACCTGTGTCCTTGGCTCCTCCGTCCCTTTATAGGGGCTTCTGGACACCAGGTGAGGGTGTCTTGTGCTGCCCCCTGGTGACCGATGCCCTGAACTGCACCCCTGAGAAAGGCCTGACCCCACAGTGGAGAGGTCATGGGTCTCCAGGCTGGGATGGGTGGGGACTAAAGGTGAAGCTGGAAGTGAAAGCTGTTTGGAAAGTGGGTGAGGACTGGGTGGGGTGGTGTTAGAGGGCACAAAGGGGTGGGAGAAGGAGGGGAAGGCAAGGGCCGTGTGCTTCCAGGGAAAAGGTGCCCAGGAAGGGGAGTCAACCTGCACCCAGGCTGAGGGGCAACTTCTGTGTAGCTGAACCCCCTCACCTGCTCCCTGCGCTCGAAGGCCGGTATCCCACAAGGTGGGAGCTGGCGGGTGCTGCTGGGTGTGCCCTGGGTGTGCCCCTGGGAACTCGGGTACATTTCTACAAACAGCAATGGTGTTGCATTGGTAAGGCATGCCCTTGCCCTCTTGCAAACCTCTTTCAGTTGGTAAGCAGGATTCTTCTCATCATGCCCCATTCTCTCCATAGGAAGACCAGGCCGAGGTGGTGCAGGCTGTCCAACCCTAAGGTCAAAGGTCAGCTCTGCCATCTGTCCGCTGTGTGACCTTGAGCAAGTTCTCTAACCTCTCAGAACCCACTGCTGCAGGGAAAAAAACCACTAGCGGCGGCACTTCCCCTGCCGGGGAATCTGAGGAGTGAGTGAGAGACTGCATAGGAGCCCCAGGTTTGTTTTTAGCACCGGCTCACTCCTCTTCCCAGTCCCCACCCCCAGACAGACCTTTTCCTGGAGCTTGGGGGTGGAGGAAGCAGAAGCCACCAGGCCCTGGGTAGGGGCCTGATGCCGTTGACAGTTTCCTCTGCAGCCCCCAGGAGAGGACCGAGGGCAGAAGAACCAGGCAGAAGCACTGGACGTTCATAGTTCCCAAGCCCCCTGGGCAGTTAGTTCCCAGTCTGCCCTGGAAGTTCTGGTCTGAGGCTCCTCCCACCTCCAGCCTCCTTCGGCATCCCTACTTCATAGCTCGAAACCAAGCGCCACAAAGGGGGCATGATGACTGGTGTTCCACCTTTACCCTGAGACTTGATGGGGTTTCCAACAGTGATGAGGACTTTGCCTTGCTGCGCTTCAGGGCCCCAGAGCTGCCTAAGAAGCCTGAAGAGCCACGCTGACTCCGCTCTTAATAATTCCACATTCCTGCCTGGGTGCCCCCTCCAGGCACAGCCTCCTTCCACAGAGCTGCTCTGGTCCTCTGCTGGGGGTGGAGAAAGGAGTGGGAGGTTTTTCTTTCCCACCAGATTCACCACTGCACATCACAAGAGAGTAACCCCAAGGCACAGCCAAGTGCACCCCAGTAAGCTTCCTCAGCCCCTACTGGGAAAAGGGGACCCCAGAGAGAAGGCAAGCTAAGAGTCACTCTAAATGACACAGGCATGGATGAGAAATGAAGGGAGAGGGCGGGAGCCCAGCTCTGTTTCATTTTGACCCAGAATCTTCTAACGAACGACCAGAAGAATACAAGATTGCGGAGTCCCTCCCCAAATCCCTCACCCTGGGGGAATAGACAGCTACAGAAACTACAAAGATAGAAAAGCTTAATCTGCAGATCCAGGTGGCAAAACTCTAGGAATTTTGTACAGCTTTGCTAAAAAAAAAAAAAAAAAAAAAAAAAAAAAAAAAAAAAAAAAAAAAAAAAAAAAAAAAAAAAAAAAAAAAAAAAAAAAAAAAAAAAAAGGAAAGAAAAGAGAGAGAGAGAGAGAAACAACTCAGGCAGCTCACAAGCAACTCCTGTCCCCACCCGAGGGAGGTGGTCACAGGAGCCTGCTCCAAATTACTGGGAAAATCAAGCCAGGTGTTTCAAGGAGCTGAATCATTGCTGTGCAAAAGGGCAGCAAGCAGAGCTCCCTGCAGGGCAGGAAACACCGGACAACAGACGCCTCCGGGCCTAGCTGCCTGACAGCCTGGCATCCAGGCTTCCAGCTGCCCGTGGAGTTGAGGTTTCAGGAATCCACTCCAGCCTGGGGTTTGAAGGCCCTGGGCAGGAGCAGGACAGGGGTGTTCAAAGGTGGTGGGGATGGGGTAGGTTTGGGGGCTTTCTGGCAGGTGACAAGCTGGTTGAGCCCGTGGTCACTGCCACTTTTTTTCTTTTTTGGTCATTGCCTCTTGACACCAGGCTTTCAGTGTCCTTGGTGGCATCAGAAAGGTGACTCTGGGCCACACCCCCGCCTCCGCCCTCGGGCCCTTCCCCTCAGCGCTGGTTCCCACAGGGCAGGCAGCAACAGACCGTGTAAGCCATCCCGCTGCGCGTCATCCATCAACTCTCAGGAGGCCAGCTCCCCACAGTGCAGCTGGCCACAGCGACCTCTGCAGGACTCACCGCGGGGTCATCTCTGGACAGGGCCTGCTCTCTGCAACCAGCTCCATCGGTGCATGAGACCCAAGGCCGGAGGTGGAAGTCCAGACCCTCCTGTCACCTCTGCACCAGGAGCGTGGCCAAAATTCGGGCCGAAACCGGGGCAGGAAAACCCAGAAGCCCCGCCCCTCCCCCAGCAGCACGCGGCTTCAGATCGGCAGCAGCTGAGGCCGCCTCTCCGCCGCCGCCGCCGCAGCGAGCCCCATCCACCAAAACAGCTTCATTATGCCAATTTCTAGCTTTCAATGCGTGGCTGATAGCTGTCAGCAGAAATAAGAGTTAATCTGGAATTACATTCACTGAGCTGCCTGCCTAAGCTGACGGGATAAAGCTTTGATAGGAGTGGGAGCCCCTGACTCAGCCTGGCCTTCCTCTCCTCCTGGTGGTGGGGAAGGAAGGCTGCAGCCCCCAAGGCCAGGCATTTGGTTGTCTTTCTCCCTCTCCCTCACACACACACACACACACTCATACACACACCCTCATGCACAAACACAGGCAAACAGCATCCCTGAACCTCTGCACCCCGCCGCCCACTTCTAGCCATGAGGTCCCAGGACCATCTGGTCGTCCCTAACTCACCATCCCCTTTGCTTTTTTTTTTCATTCTGGAACGTGACTGACTTTTTATTTTGGAAAATTACTTTATTTTATATAGATATATAGATATGTATGTATGTATATATAAAAAGGCTCCATTTCATTTGTAAAATCTGTTTTTCTTTTTCTCTTCTCTCTCTCTTTCTCTCTCTCTGTTTTTTTAAAAACCCCCCCTACAGAAAATGAGAGAGAATAAGTTACATTACAGTTTCCAAAATGGTTCTTGCTCTCCGCCGAAGGTGGTCACCGTTGGGGCTACAACGCTCTCGAGGTTCCAGCTTGTGCTTTTTGCAAGAAGAGGGGTTATAACTAGACTGGTTATTTTAGGTTAAAATAGCCAAGAGACAGACGCCTTCGCCTCAAAAATATTCTGAGACACATACAAGTGGAAGGAAACAAGTCTCTTCAGTCACAAAATGTCGTACATCCCGCATATACTAGATTCAATTAATTTAATAAAATAGAATATACATAGAGATTCTGCACAAACGTATTGCTTTCTGCCAGGAGCTCCTGGTGTTGGGAACTCGGCCACTGCTGGGCCGTCCTTTGTCTCTTGTCTCTGTCCGGAGCCCAGGTCCCCAGGGCTGTGGTGGTGGTGGTGGGTTCTCAGGAGGTCCCGTCTGCAGGTACCTAGGACGCACATGGAGGCAAGGAAGGCTGCCTCCTTGGTGCCTACATGGACTTTTTCAGGAATTGCACCCCATGGAGAAAGATGAGCGGGACAAGGGCAGGACTCAGGGGTCCAAGTCGGCCGCGTCAGAGGACAAACCGGAGAGACTTAGCACGTCTTTCTTTAGGGAGGGTGAGGCAGCCATGCTGTCGGGAGGACCAGAGGCCAAGGGATCCCTCGAGTCACTGGATGGCGCCCTCCTCCGGAGGCAAACGCCGGGGCTAGGCGGGGGCCGAGGGCCTTGATTCTCCGGGGGATCTATGGAAATGCTGGGCGGGCTGAGTTTTTTCTTGGGCCGGCTCCCTGGCCCCCGGAGAGGTTGGCCCTCGAGGCTGGAAGGGTCTGGGCCCAGGCGGGGCTGGGAGCCGCTGTCCAGGCAGCTGACCGCAATAGAGTGCCTCCTCTGCTCGTCCAGCCAGGACGCAGGCCTGCGCTGGCCGCTCTGGGCTTCCACGCTGTAGCACTTCTTCAGGTCTCTTGGGGAGGTGGGCTCCTCCTGGCCACCGATGACCAAGAGGTGTCCCAAGGCCCAGCTTGGCTCCATGTCCAGCTCTAGGCTGCTTCTGGTCTCTGGGGGGCCCTCGGCCTGCTGGGGCTCTGGGCTTAGGCAAGGGGCTGGTGAGGGGATGTGTCTGGAAACCTTGCTCAGGCTGCGGAAGTGCTGCTGTGCCTGGGCACCAGGGTGGCCCCAGAAAGAGGAGGAGCGGGCCAGAGGTGGTGAGGGCCCACCCACCTTGGACAGCAGGTCTTCCCGGCTTCCTAGGCCCTGCACGTCCAAGGAATCAGTCCGTATCGCTGCCTGTATAGGGTGGACAGAGGGCTAAGCACAGGGTCTCCTCTCCGACATGCACGCCCCCCCCCCAGTCCCTCCTGTTAAGCTGGGGACTCCATCCCATGCAGCTGCAGGAGGCCCCAAAGCTGCTCTTCCTGGAAGATGGGGTCAAGTGAGGCCTGATCCCTAGATACACTGCACCTTGGGTTCTCCGTGGTGCCGTACCTGGTGATCTCCTCCCCACATACAGCCAATCCCTTCCTCCCCTCTGCTCTGGGCTGCACCCCCACGTGTATTCTCCCCGACTGCTGCAACCTGCTGCTGTGAAAATCTGATGGCGCAGTGATCTCTGAGGGCAGTGGCTGTGTCCCCAGAGCCTGGCACCCACAGGCGGCTCAGTGAGAATGTGGGGAATGGCTGAGTGCTGCGCATGCTCCCCAGGCACACGGCTTAGCGCTGACCCCTCTGCCAGGCTCAGGCGTCGGGGCACACACCCAGGCAGGGGCTCTGGCTGCACCTTCAGGTTCAGCAGACAAGCCTCACCTGCCACAGGAGTCTGTCTTCTGTCCCTCTGCACCGTGGGCTCTGGTTGGTGGCCCAGGCTTGGCCGAAAGTGAAGACACTTAAGACCTGCCCTTGGTCCCGGGCCCAGTTCCAAATGTGGACACAGCAGCAGCTCTGGGAAGGGTTTCCTGATCCTTACCCTACTTCCACCTGGACATGTGTGACCCTGGGTACTTGCGGCCCCTCTGTGGCCTCCTCAGTGAAACAAGGGGCAGGGGGCAAACTCCAGGAGCACATAGGCCACTCCTGCTTGTCCCTGGTCCCTAGAGCTGAGTCTGGCACACCACAGGGCCAGTGTTTGCTCGGAAGAGTTAAGTGTTGTGGTGGGGGAGGGGTCACTGGCCCACGGCCCAGCCCACCCCCTCCTCCTCACCTGGCGCCTGAGGGGCCTCTGAGCCAAAGGGGAACGGCCAGGTGGGGGCAGCTTAGGGATGGTGCCCCAGGTGGGGGCGCTGTGGGGCTGGAGCATGAGGGGTGCATCTTTGGGAAGCTGTGGGATGTAGCTGGTGTCTGTTGGCTGGGAGTGAACGGACAGCATGGAGCCTGTGGCGGGGGAGGGGAGACAGAGGGTGAGCACAGAGGAGGCCCAATCCTTCTTCCCACCCTACCAGGGCCGAGCTGTCACCACCCTGGCTTAAGAGCCACCCCACTCTCACAGTGCCCCCCTTGGGCAGGGGCTGGGAGCTCCCCAGAGCTAGGACAGACCTTTCCTGAGACCTTAAGGACTCCCCTAGGTCAGCTCAGGCAAGGTTGGGGCCCCTCCCAGTCCGCAAGCTGCCCTGCCCCAGGCCTGCTAGTACCTGACTGGGCTTTGGGAAGCCCCCAGTTCCTGTGTGCTAGGGACTCCTCAGCCGTGCTGCCATCCCGGCACATGTAGCTGTCATTGGGCAGAGAGTGCGTCCGGCTGACCCCAGACTTGCGCACAGTCAGCAAGTCAGGCCCCAGGGCAACGGGCGCCTCTTCGGAGTGGGGCTCCATCTGCAGAAGGAACAGGACAGGGGTGAGGAGGGAGGCTCCTGGGTTGGTGACGGAGGCAGAGCTGGACCAGGGTAGGCAGCCCCCACCCCACCAGGCCCAGGCCCCGTCCCCCCAGGACAAGTGGTGCTGGGCATGAGGTAGGGCAGAAGCAGACACATAATGAGTCCTCCTCAAGCAGGAGAAAGGGTGGGGAGCCCTTCGCCCAGCCCACACCCCTGGCTTCACCTGCGAGCCTCCCGGTGGGGTCGGGGTAGGGACAAGGAGGCGTCCAGAAGGGATCCCCAGCCCTACGTGGCCCCCTTGCTAACAGCCTCCTGGAGGAGGCGCTGATGGCAGCCTTGCCATCCACGGGGTTACAGCCGGCCAGGTTCAGGCCGCTGAGTCACAGATCACAGTCACAGCCCCTGAGCCACACGGGACCCTGGAGGGTAGGGGTGTGTGACATGGCCTGGTTACTACGGACTCTGCTCCTCCTTCTGTGGAGGAAATGGGTTTGGGGCATCCGTTTCCAAAGCAAAGGTTATTAAACCTTGGGCCCTGCTGTGGGGAGCCCGGGCTGGCTCTTCCCTGGGGCCCTTTCCCTTGAACTATCCATTCCTCATTCTCCTGGACTCAGGGAGGCCAATTAGGCCTCCTGTCCTCACACAGCCCCAGCAGGCCCGGGCAGCTATGCTGGGGACAACCCGGGCCCCACTCAGCCAGCTCCCCAACCCCACTTGGGACACCCGGCATGCAGTCAAGACCCTGTCTCACACAGGTCCTGCTCTGACATCAGGCCAGGAGGAGGGGCTGCTCACAATCCAAAGGAGACGGGGACACAAGGACACACAGGGACAGTGACGAGGGAGACAGGAACAGCCCCCAGGTGAAGGAGGGCATGGCAGTGACCCCTACAGAGGCATAACTGTCCCCATAGGTGGTGGTGACATCTCGGGTGGGGGGCAGGGGGGGAGAGCAAGATAGCCCTTTCACAAGGGCTGCCCCTGTGGGGCGGGCAGACCTTCCTTTGATCTTCTCTAATGTCTTGGTCCCCTGTGGGGGGCCATGAAAGACCTCCTGT
>PVJA010031180.1:11877-25213 GCA_004027025.1 Myocastor coypus | reverse complement strand
TGTCTTTTTGAGACAGGGTCTCACTATGCAGTTGAGGCTGGTCCTGAGCTCACTTTGTAGCCCAGGCTGGTCTCGAACTTGCACCAATCCTCCTGCCTCAGCCTCCCAAATGCTGGGATTACAGGCGTGAGCCACCATGCCCGGCTGGCATCAGCTAATTTTTAGCATGATTTTAGAACATTTTTTAGGAGGTTGTAGAATACAGTGTTTAAGACTGATTACAGGAACTGGATTTGGACTGTTTACCAGAGTTTCTATCATTTATTTTTTGCTTTACTATAATCTGTTGTGTTCAAATGATCCCCTGGGGGTGGACAAGATAGCTCAGAGGTTTAAAGTGCCTGCTTATGCAAGCTTAAGACAACTTCAGGGACTGCAGTTAGGTCCGCGGCACCACATGCTGCAGCAGCCTCACCCCTGCAGAATAGGCTGAGCCAGCCATAACATAAATAAAGTTTCAAATAATCCTCTGGGTTATGGGAAACTTAATGTGTAGGGGTGAAAATGTTGGCCTTGTCATTTTTCTCCAGTATTTATAAGAATGTTATAGCCCCACAGGCTGGGAAATGTGGCTGAGGTAAAATTGGAGATGGAGGTCAGGTGAAACTCTCAACACATCTTCCTGCCCAAGTGCAGCCAGGGCGCCTGTGGTGTGTGATTCTGTGCAGTTGTATGTCGCCACTGCATGCCTAGAGCCTCCTCGAGTGCAGCGTGGATGTGGCGCTGTCCAGCCTCTAGGGCCTCGCTGAGCCTGCGCATCCCGTCCTGAGTGAGTGATGGGGAGGCCCCTTCGCTGTGACCCTAGAGAGGAGAACAGGAAAAGTACAAGCATTTTGCTCTTTTATTGAAAGGGGGAAAGAAGGACATAAATATAACCCGGCTTTCCAGATGACTCCTTGACATGTGTGTGCAGGTTTTTAGTACCATGGCAGGCTTCCTCATAATTACGTGTCCTTCCTCTGTGACTGATTAACTGTGGGGGCATCAGCAGGTGACACACACATGGTACCCAGGGTGACTTGGAGACTCTGGTGTAACAGATAGAAAGAGGGAGGAAGGAAGAGATAGGGAAGGAGTGAGGGAGAGAGGGAGGGGGAGAGAGAGAGACAGACAGACAGTAGAAGCCCTTGCTGGACAGGGCAGCCTGGGAGCCAGAGGAAGGTGCCAGGTGGAAGACGCATGGGCACATTCTCCTGTCAGCTGTAAACCTGTGCCTGCCTGCAGGTGTATGCAGGGTTAAAACAAAGCCCTGAGTCTCCGTGCCAGGGGAAGCCTTCCTCTTTCCTCTTTGCCTGGTTTGACCTTGGATGTTTTTCACTTTATTTTCATCCAGAAAACAAAGCCTTGATTTTCTTTTATTTCTTTCTTTATTTAAAGTCTTGATTTTGGGCCGGGCGTGGTGGTGCACGCCTGTAATCCCAGCACTCAGGAGGCTGAGGCAGGAGGACGGTGTGAGTTCGAGACCAACCTGGGCTACAACAGTGAGTTCAAGGCCAGCCTGAACTGCACAGTGAGACCCTGTCTCAAAAAGACAAAGTAATAATAATAATAATAATAATAATAATAATAATAATAAAGTCTTGATTTTAAACCAAGCAGCAAGACTTGGTCTCGCCCGGTCCATGTGCCACGTGCTTGGTGGGTGTGGGCATGTGCTGGACACAGCCTGGTTTGCATGTGGGACACAGGGGCCAATTTTGAGTGCTTTTGTATTTTACCTAAGGATGATTGTTGGTAGACGTCCTCGTGGGTCATCTAAGACTAGATGTGCTGGCCCGGCGGGCGGAAATTAGATCATCGTAGGATGAGCTTGTAGTTAATTGAAACCTTGGCTGGCTGGGACTGTTGTTTCATAGAGTATTGTAGGCAGTTCCATGACCTTTCTGAAAATAGGAAAAATTAGGGTTTTTGAAACGCAGTACTATAAGTGAAGAGAATGTTTTTAATAAAAGACTTTTCCCCAAGAGATAAATGAAACATGAAAATCTATTTTGTTTTAAGTAATGTTTGGTATATAATAATATTAGGTCTGGACTAGTTTAGAGATTATCTGCCCCGATCTGTTGTCTACAGATGAGATTCATTAAGTTTTAGCCATTTAACATCTGAATCTGTTGTCATTTGAAAGAAATTGCCAGAAGGATGACTCATAACCAACACGGTGGAATCCAAGAGTGGACGTCCTTCATTTATGTTTTTAAGAATCTCATCTGGTTTTGAGAAGATGAAACTTGCTGGGTGATTATTGGGTCTAAACTATCATCATGCATTTCTAACCCATTTGATATGGAAAAAGTAGACTTTAAAAGTGTCTTGCCTTGTCTCTTGCTCTTTATTACTTTCAGCAAGAAATAATCTGTTGATATTGGTCACCTTATGCCCCAATAGTGAGTGTGTGTGTACTGTCCCCTGCTGTGAGCGTCCCTGTGCATGGCGGGGCCGTGTCTGGGCATCCTGGAGTTCACACCAGTTGTGCTTTTGTAGCTTAGAGCACCAGTGTGCCCTCTTCTCAGAGAGCTGTTTGAGCAGACTCATGTATATAAGCTGGAAGGGCTTAGAAGCTGATGAAGGCCATATGCTAATGCATTTCTGCTTAAAAGGGATTCAGATCTAACTTCCACTGACTGCTTGAGACCAGTGTGCAGAGTGGATGGGTTTCGTGGGTCAGCCGTCTTCAAGAGGAGAGTCGGTGCTGTTGTCTGTATTACAGAATACAAGAATGGTAGATTGAATGTAAATCATGTCTACCAAGGAGCAATGTGGAAATTTTAGGCTTTTTATTCCCTGTCTGTGTCTGTGTCTCCTCTCTTCTCCTCTCCCCTCCTCTGCCCTCTCCTCCCCTTCCCTCCCCTCCCCCCTTCTCTCCCTTTTCCTCCCTTCCCCTCCCTGAGCCTCTGTACACTGCCCCTTGGGGCCATCATGTTTACACACCTGGTAGAATGGCAGGAGCCAGCCTGGTGACCTTGGAGGTGCAGTCTGTGTTTCACACCCTGAGTGACCTGGATGTCGTGGCATGTAGACAGGGACAGGCCTGGCTGCAGCAGACTTGGCTGGCGTGGAGGGGCACTTGATGCCTCCATGGACCCCCGCCCAGTGTTGGCTCTAAACCACCCTTACTTCCTGAAAGGAGCCTCCTGCTTTGAACTTAAACCAGTGGCTTTTCCCCAGGATAGTTGAGCAAGCAGTTATATCCAAGGACTGGGATGACCAGGAGGCTGCTTTCTTCTCTAACCAAGTGCTACTTTGTTTTATAACCAAATAATAATCTGACTTCCAGCTGTTTCCAAGCTAAGCTGACCCAGTAACCATCTCTAATAATATTTCTTGGAGATATATCTGAATAGAAACAGCTATCAAGGCTAGCCTGAACTGCATAGCGAGACCCTGTCTCAAAAAGACAAAAAAAAAAAAAAAAAAAAAAAAAAAAAAAAAAAAAAAAAAAAAAAAAAAAAAAAAAAAAAAAAAAAAAAAAAAAAAAAAAAAAAAAAAATAGCTAGGAATCCATACTAGATAGAAAATTGGCATAGGTAAGCAGTGTGATAAACTTTTTACTACAAAAGCTTATTGTAAACTGTATTTTTAAAACTTCAAGTAGAACTGTGTATAAACAATTTGGGGGAGCTTCATTTCCAAGGTTATTGTAAATTACATGGAACAACTCACAGGGGGGAAAATTGTACCCTGAAAGAAAGAACAGGAGGACAGGGGAGATAGCTCAGCAGCATAAGCACTTGCCTGACAGTTAAGGTCCTGAGTTTAATCCCAGTACCAGAAAGAAAGAAAGGAAGAAAGAAAGAAAGAAAGAAAGAAAGAAAGACAGACAGACAGACAGACAGACAGACAGACAGACAGACAGACAGACATGGGACAGGCCAGATAGCTCAGTGCGTTAAAGTGCCTGCTTAGGCAGACATAGGGACTAGGGTTCAATCTCTAGCATGCAGTGCCAGCCCTGACCCCAGAGGACGCTGAGACTGCAATTGAGACTGGACGTGGTGCCTGTAATACTAGCACTTGGGAGGCTGAACACAGGAGAATCATTGTGAGTTCAATCTGTGTACTGAGACCCTGTAGACCCTGTACTGAAAAAAAAAAAAAAAGAATGGTATCAGTGTAAGTGATACTTATGTATAGAACATGTCACATGTGAAGATAGCTTTAGATGTCACAGTTGAAGCAAAGCTTATTTCTTTAGTAAACTTTCATTTATATTTACATTGTAGTTCAGATATGCTTTTATTTTTTTTAAGAATTTTTATTTTTATTTTATTTTTCTTGTCTCACAACTTTTTTGTTTGTTTATTTATTTTTATGGCCAGCTCAGCCTGCCCTGAGGGCAGGGCTGGCGCAGCATGTGGTGCCGGGGATTGAACCGCAGTCCCGGCAGCCGCCTAAGCTTTCCTAAGCAGGCGCTTTAGACCACTGAGCCATCCTGCCAGGCCCCAAAGTTTTTTTTTTTTTTTTTTAGGACTAGGGTTCGAACTCATGACCTTGCATTTGCCAGGCAGGTACTTGTGCCATGGAGCAATCTCCCCGGTCCCCGATATATGCTTTTATCTTTGATGTTATCTTTAAGTTTTGTAAGCAAGTAAACAGCTAATATGAAAATGTTATATCTATTCTAAAGGTATAATACATATTAAGAATTTAGGCCGGGCTTGGTGGCACATGCCTGTAATCGCAGCACTTGGGAGGCTGAGGCAGGAGGATCGCTGTGAGTTTGAGACCAGCATGGGCTACAAAAGTGAGCTCAAGGTCAGTCTGAACTGCATAATGAGACCCTGTCTCAAAAGGACAAAAAAAAGAAAAGGAAAAGAATTTAGTACTTTATTTTATTGATATTTTATGCTTCTAGTAACTACACACTATAGAATTAGAACCTCCGGATAAAACAAGACCACTGAGATGTCAAATGTGTCCTATAAAAAGTTCAAAACAGCAAAACACATGCTGTCTCTGTAAGTGGTACATGTAGATGGAACACGCTGTTGTCACCTGTGCAGATTGCCTTAGCTGTGGTAACTGAAGTTTTGTTTTGTAGAATGTATTTTCATTGTAATTTATATAAAATTTATTTTTGTTGTTCCTTTTAGACTTTGTACACCAAAAAACCATTCATGTTGAAAATTTTGATTCTTTTTAACTCTTTTTTGTACCCAGAATTATTCAATAGCTTGTACTTGTCAGGTAGGCACTTACACTGCTGAGCTATCTTACCTGTTCTCTTAATGCTTTTTTAAAAGTCAATAAATATTTTTTAAAAAATTAAAAGAAAGAAAGAGTGCAAGGGCTGCATCTTCTCACTTTGTGTTTCTCTCGTCTATTATTTCTGTTTTATGTTTGTAAATAAGGCACTTGCATTGCATACTAAAAAGCCCATACTACCACTGAATATATTTAGGTGGAACAGTTTTGCTTAAAAGTGGGATAGGTGTTTAAGAACCTATACCTACAGGGCTGGCCAAGTAGCTCAACGGACTAAAGCACCTGCTTTGGCAGAGCTTGGTGGCCAGGGTTCCATCCCTGGCATGCCAAGCAGCCCTGCCTCCAGGGTGTGCTGAGCAGGCAATTAAGACTGGGTGGGTGTGTGAGTCTGATCTACTTAATGAGACCCTGTATACCCTGTCCTAAATTCATAAAGAAGAAGAAGAAAAAAAAACCTAGACCTACAATTCAAGGAGAGGGAAAAACCCTCTGTACCAGGTAGATACATAATACAAAAAAAAAAAAAGATAGGAAATAATTTTGGAATCTATGTAATCACACAGTGGGGAATACTTATCCAGTACGACAATAGAGAGTATTATCTGTGCAGGGCCAAGAGCTATGCTTCACAAGAAGTGCCTATAAAGGATGCAGAAAAGTATGTAAAAATGAGAATGAATTTTCAATGAAAATAATACTTTATCACAAATTATGAAAATTTGTGGCACATGCCTATAATCCCAGCACTTGGGAGGCTGAAGCAGGAGGATCGGTGTGAGTTTGAGACCAGCCTGGGCTACAAAAGTGAGCTCAAGGCCAGCCTGAACTTCATAATGAGACCCTGTCTCAAAAAGACAAAAAACAAAAACAAACAAACAAAAAACCAAATTATGAAAATTTGAAACTGTATTCAATTTTTTTTCTCCTTACAACAAATCATCAAAGACTTTTTCACCTACCTTTAAGCTTGGAACCATTTTTATGTATTTTTTCTGTGCTGTAGGCTTAATTCTGTGCATGTCTGTGTGTTTCTTAGTGCCACGGCGCTGTGGTGGAGCGCAGAGCCCTGCACGTGCTAGCCCCGCACTCTACTGCGCAGCTGCGTCCCCATCCCTGGTGTGGCTGCTCCGTGTTTCCTGTGTGGCTCGTGTGCGAGCCGTGTTTCCAGCTGCTTCTAAACCATCGCCAACTGCTTCTTCCCTCCAGCTGTCAGTGTCATCCACCCACGTTCATTTCTGCATGTAGAATCCTGGATTGTCACCAGCTGAAAAGGACTCCAGAGACCCAAACATGCCCTGCATCTGCAGATGAGAAAAGGGAAGGCTGGGAAGGTCAAGCCGGTTGCCTGGGATTGCACAACAGGCGATTTCTATTTCTAATAACAGAAAATACTGATGAGGTTCTTCTTCCATGAGCCTAGCTGCTTCAGCTCCCGCACCTAGGCAGATCTCACAGCGGGAAGACCAAATTTAGGATCTGCTTGCCTTTCCACAGCCGTACACGGCCTTGGTCTGCCACTTCACCCTGTTTCCTCCCATTTACAGTGGGAACAGCTGATGGTTCCCTCGTGGCTGCTTCAGGGATGGGTGAAATGGTATAAGCTGCATACCTGGCATCTAGCCAGGCAAAATGGCCCTCCTGGAATGGGGCTCTAGTCCTTGCCTGAGCATGTTGCTGAACTTCTGTGTATCAGGAAAGACATGGCCATCATCTTTGTCCTTGTGGAGCACATAGACTCATTGGAAAGAATCAAAAATTGGGCCAGTGAGATAGCTCAGCAGTCTAAAGCATCTGCTTAGGCAACCGCAGGGACCACAGTTCGATCCCAGGCACCACATGCTGCACTACCCCCAGGGCAGGCTGATCTGACCATAATATACATAAATAAAGTAAGGAGAAAAAAGTTTAAAAAGACAAAAGAATCAAAAATTAAAGAATTATGGTTGGCAATACTAAGAATTGAACCCTGGGTCCCTGCACTGAGTTACACCCACAGCTAATTTATTTATTTACTTATTTAGAGGCAGGGTCTCACTGAGTTGCTAAGTTGCCCATACTATGGTGGAAGTGGTGATCATCCTGCCTCCTTGAAATTATTCATGGAGCTGGGCATGGTGGTGCATCATGTGATCCCAGCACTCAGGAGGCTGCAGCAGGAGGATTGTCAAGTTTGAGGCCAGCTTGAGCTACATAGTAAGACCCTGTCTCAACTCCTGCCCTACCTCCAAAGTAAATCAGCTACCAGGTAGAAGCTACAGGTCTCAGAGACTGGCTGACCGAGGAATCTCCCGGGGTCGTTCCCTTATTGCCTAAATGGTCCTAAACTCTACATTAGCGTAAGGTTCTCCACAGGGAGCCTGGCAAACAGCACACGTGTGCCAGTCTCTGAAGAATGCCTTTGGGGAAAAGAAGAAGGGTCATTCCCATCCCTTCTGTTGAATTTATCAGGGGTCAAGTGTTTACCATCACCCTTTATTAAAGCTGAAAGGATACACATTTGTCCACAGAAATCGTATGTACTGGCAGGCATGATTTAGGAATAACTATGACCACACCTGTTTCTTGGGCTCCATGTCTTGGGTCCTGTTTTTATGAAAAAGAACAGAAGCCTTCATGCTTTGCTCTGAGATGGAGGATGCTCCTGATTTGCTCACCTTGGGAGCTTCCAACAGAAGGAGGAGCTCCTACATGGTGGAGCTTGAGGGTTGGTGTTTGGATCATCGGGTGTTTGGAGTGTCTGAAGTACTCCTCTTGGGGAATTGGCACACAGATCTGTCCCATTATGGTCCATTTTATTCCTTTGCAATCTTAAGAGGTATGTAAAAAAAATTTTTGTGACATGAGGTATCAAACTCAAGACCACTGTGCTTGCCAGGCAGGCGCTTATGCCACTGAGCTATTTTCCCAGCCCCATCTTAGGAGTTCTGATCCATGTAGCACGTTTTAGTGCATTTCTCAAAATAATTAAGCTATTTCATTTATTTAGGGCTTATTATCCTGCCTTTGGTGCTAGGGGTCAAGCCAGGGTTGGTGCACACTGCATAAGCACCCTGCTGCAGTGCTCCCCCTCCAGCCCTTGGTTTGTGTATCAGGTATTTATTTTGCAGGAACCATCTTCCTTCATCAAGATGTGTGTGGCTGTCAGGGGTGGTGGCAATGTGGTAGTGCACACCTGTAATTCTAGCACTTGGGAGGCTGAGGCAGGAGGAGCTCTGGAAGTTCAAGGCCAGCCAGGGCTGCATATCAGGACACTGTCTCAGAAACAAACAGAAACCATTGTCGTGGCTTTGGGAGCGTGGGCCCTGCCTTTGAGTCTTGCTTCTCCCTCAGGGGTTGGCTCTAGTGACAACCTCTGAGGAGCCGGCTGCCACAGGTGGCTGGGACATTGTTCCCAGCTGCCTGTATCTGGACCCTTCTTGCTGGGGCATGAAGGACTCAGTTAATTTGTGCAGCAACTTTTCAGAAACTACGGGTGCGTGGCAATGCAAAGCTACTTGAAAAACACATCTTTTCCTCTTTCTCCCAGTCGGGCAGCTCACTTTTAAGTATCCGTCCCCTTCTGAGTGTAGCTTCCAGACTTCCTGATTTCTAGAATGTAAAACTTGCTACCTCTCCTGTCCATCTGCTCCTCCTTCCCGGCTGCTCACAGCTCCTGTGTCAGGTGCCCGCCCTGATGGTAGTGTGGAGCTGTGGGGCAGAGCTCTGACACACAGGGCCCCAAGTTATGTCCCCAGCAACAAGAAGGAAGTGGCACAACCTGCTTTGCATCCCTAGATAGCTCCTGCTTCTCTGCTTTTGCTGATCAGTGCAGTGAGGGGTGCAGGAGCCTCATTTAATGCTCAGACTGCCCTGGGGGTGGAGCTGGCACAGCATGTGGTGCCAGGGATCGAACTGTAGTCCTTGAAGTTGCCTAGGCTTGCCCAAGCAAGCGGTTTAGACTGCTGAGCCGTCTCACCGGCCCTCATTTAATGTTGATTGTGTGTTGAACCTCCCGACTTGATTTTTGTTGTTTAGTCTTCATATTTGTCATCTGCTTTTCTCTTTACGTTTTACTTTCTAGCTCTTGAACTTTTGGTCATTGATTGATTGATTAATCTTTCTTTCTCTTTTTTTTTTTTTTTTTTTTTTTTGAGACTGTCTCACTCTACAGTTCAGGCTGGCCTTGAACTCACTTTCTATCCCTAGCTGGCCTCAGCCTCCTGAGTGCTGGGATTACAGACATGTACTACCACAGCCAACAGTTTTTGTAATTGAATCTTAATTTCCAAGATGTCCGTCTTGTGTCCTGTGATTTTTAAAATAGCAACTCATGGCATGAATTCTATGAATGGATTAAATTTTGTGGGAAAAATTGAGAATGGATTAAAACTGGTCTTAATTCTTTTTTTAAAAAAATGGCATCACCATCCAGAAGAGTGTCTGTCCACATCTGGCATGCGGGTCTTCACACACATGCGCATGGGTGCTGGTGTCCACGTATCTGTGCTTATAGCTTTACTGGGCTGTGACAGGTCTGGGTCCATGACTGACCTTTCAGGCTCCAGCTGTGGGGTCTATGCTTTTTCTGGTGTGGCCAGCTGGGTTGGTGTGACAGACTCCAAGCTGTGTGACATCCTGCACCTCAAGCAGAGACTTGGGGATACCCAGGGATGGTTCTGGGTCCCTTCTCAGCTTAGGATCTGCCTCTGCTGCTGCTGGGCAACAGAAACCAGAAAGGAAGAGGAGCCATTTCGACCTGACTGTGACCCATGGCCCCACAGTCTTTCAGGATGGTCAGCGGATGCCAAGACAGGTCTTCCCCTCTTACCATTGAGTCCTGCTATGGGGATGCTGAACTGGAGTAAGGTCCTCAGTGGGGCTCAGGGATCTGGGCCCCATGTGTCCTCCTGGGATCTGAGCCTCTTGGTGTCCTTTCCCAGACTTCTGAGTCAGAGCTGTGATCTCTGCTTGTGGCCACTATGGGCCTGCATGGTGATCGAGGCCCATGCCTCAGGGGGTCTTGCCACATTCCTTGTCATCGTTCTTCACCCTCAGGCTCTCACCTGTATCTCCATGCCCTGCCAGCTCTTTTGGAGGGGGGGATTGAGACAGCATCTCACTGTGCAGCCCAGGCTGGCCTCAAATGCATGTGACCCTCATGCCTCGGCCTCCTTGAGTGCTGGGATCACAGGCGCACACCACCATACCCCGCTGTCTTTTTTACTTTTGTACCATTGTCCGTGTCAGAAGTCTGCTTTCGCATGTCCTCCAAGGCTGGTCCTCTCTGGCCCAAGTCTATAGCACTGGACTTTTTTTTATATATATATTTTTGAGACAAGGTCTCACTATGCAATTCAGGCTGGCCTTGAGCTCACTTTTGTAGCCCAGGCTGGTCTTGAACTCGCACCTATCCTCCTGCCTCAGCCTCCCAAGTGCTGGGACTATAGGCTTGTGCCACCATAGCCCAGCCTGACTGTGGTTTTTCACAGGATGCAAAAAAACTGTTTCCTCCTCTGTGCAGTGAAGGATGTTTTTGGAACTACACTGAACTTGTAATGCACCATCCCAGTGTGTGTGAAAGTGAATGGTGTGTGTATGTGGTATGCCTTCTGTGTGAAGAGCACACACAGCCTGTCCCTAGCAGTCACTGAGTGTGTGCCACACTGTACTCCGCAAGACTTCTTCTTCCCCTTCAAGGCCCAGGGGGCCCAGTGCTGCAGGCAGACATGGCTGTGTCCAAGGCCCAAGGCTCTGGCAACTGCTTCCCTCAGAAGGAAAAATCACAGCAGCCTTGACTTTGCTCTTCGTGCAGAGGAGGTAGGCGATGCACAGCAAGGAACTTGGTCTGGGCAGCTGCAGCTTCTTCCAGTGAACTCTGCTGCTGCTTCCTGTGGGCCCCGACACCGATTCTGTGACAGCAGAAAGCTGGGCTGCTTTTGTCCTCCACACAAACTCTATCTTGTCAGGAGATACCAAAAAAAAAAAAAAAAAAAAAAAAAAAAAAAAAAAAAAAAAAAAAAAAAAAAAAAAAAAAAAAAAAAAAAAAAAAAAAAAAAAAAAAGTGCTGCTGCCATCCCTTATAAGAATACGGCTGTCTTTGGTGCCAGGGAGATAGCTCTGTGGCACAAGTGCATGCCTGGCAAGTGCAAGGTCATGAGTTTGAACCCCAGCCCCACATAAAAAAGGGAATATAGCTGTCTTAAGACAAAGTTCATAAGGCCAACCAGATAGCTCAGCGGATTACAGCACCTGCTTAGGCAGACACAGGGACCAGAATTCCACATGGCATGGCATGCTGGCTCTGCCCCCTGGGATGCACTGAGAAGGTAACTGATACCTACACTGCTACAAAGAGTGAAGTTTCTTTTCTTTCTTTCTTTTTTTTTTTTTTTTTTTGTCTTTTTGAAACAGGATCTCACTATGCAGTACATGCTGGCCTTGAGCTCATTTTTGTAACTCAGGCTGGTTTTGAACTCATGTCAATCCTCCTACCTCCGCCTCCCAAGTGCTGGGATTACAGACGTGCATCACCACCACTGGCTCTTTTCTTTCTTTCTTTCTTTCTCTCTTTCTTTCTTTCTTTCTTTCTTTCATCTTTCTTTCTTTTTAAGACTGTAGTTCAGAGTTCAGGCTGGCCTTGAACTCACTATGTAGCCCAGGCTGGACTCAAGATCACAGCATTCTTCCTGCTTCAGTCTTCTCCCAGATGATGGGATTACAGGCAGAATATCCTTCATCCCTCTGATAAAAATATGCAGAAATTAGCATATCCTATGCATTGTTTACCAGAATAGTAAACTCCTCAATTAATCTTTGAGGAAAAGTTCATTCTGAGGGCTGGCAAGATAGTTCAATGGGCTGAAGCACCTGCTTAGGCCAGCTTAGGCACATGCAGGGACTGTAGTTCAGTCCCCAGCACCACATGCTGTGCTACCCCTGCCCCTAGGGTGGGCTGAGCCAGCCAGAGTCCAAGCATAGTGGCAAAGGCCTATAATCCCAGCACTGGGGAGGCTGAAAGCGGGATTGCCATGAGTCCAAGCTGCATAGTGAGCCCCTGCAACAACCACATACATTACAAAAAATTTATGTATGTATGTATTTATTTATTTATTTATTGTCTTTTTTTGAGACAGGGTCTCACTATGCAGTTCAGGCTGGCCTTGAGCTCACTTTTGTAGCCCAGGCTGGTCTCGAACCCACACCAATCCTCCTGCCTCAGCCTCCCAAGTGCTGGGATTACAGGCATGTGCCACCACGCCCAGTTACAAAAAATTTAAAGGTTCATTTTTCCAAAAGCTTAGGTGATAATCATTTCAGTAAATTAAGAAAATACATTTGAGATTGGAAAATGACAGTTCTGCTGCAAAAAAATATCAGAAAATCAAAATGGTTTATTGATTTATTTTCTTTACTACTTAGTGAAAACAGGCAAGGAGTTCACTTATCTATTTGTCATTCAGGTAAATGTAAATATCTATAAAATCTTAGCGAAAACTCATTAACAAAATGATGTAAAATTGGGCCCGGTGGGTGGCTCAGTGGTCTAAAGTGCCTGCTTAGGAAAGTTTAGGTAGCTGCAGAGACTGTGGTTCGACCCCTGGCACCACATGCTGCGCTGGCCCTGCCCTCAGAGCGGTCTGAGCCGGCCATAAAAATAAGTAAGTAAACAAAAGTTCTGAAACAAAATAAAGTAAAATAAAAAATTCTTTTAAAAAATGATGTAAAATTAGCATTACAACTAGATTAATATTCCCCTGGGAAATCAGGACTTCAGTTTAACAATATATTAAACTGATGGTAATGGGAGTAGAAAATATCCATAGGTCTAAAAATAAGATATATGATTTATAGTAGTAGGAACAACTTTAGACCATGCGTCTTTCTGTTCATGTGCATGTGTCCAAAATGATTATAAACATGAACTTCATACACTAATTCCATTTCCACTGAGTTTTTTTGTATAAACTATAATACATAAATGAATAGGTATCAAAGCTATAAATGGGGATATGTATTTTGGTAAGCCTGTCCCTTATTAAAAGATATTTGAGCTGGGCATGGTGGCGCACGCCTGTAATCCTAGCACTCGGGAGGCTGAGGCAGGAGGATTGGTGCGAATTCGAGACCAGCCTGGGCTACAAAAGTGAGCTCA
>PVJA010031180.1:0-11777 GCA_004027025.1 Myocastor coypus | reverse complement strand
AAAAGATATTTGAGTGTAGGCCTAATAGCTCAGTGGACTAAAGTAGCTATATATGCAGAGCAGAGCACAGCAGCAGGGATTTGATCCCCAGATATGCCGTGGTGGCCCCACCCTCGGCACACTGAGACTACAACAGACTGGGTGTGATGGCACATGCCTATAATCCCAGCTCTGTGGGAGGCTGACATAGGCGGATCACTACAAGTATGACCTACGTAGTGAGACCCTGTAGACTCTGTCCTAAACACAGAAAGAAAAAAGATATGTGGGCTACTGTTGTAGTGCATGCTTGTAATGCCAGCACTCAGGAAGCAGAGGCAGGAGGAATGCTACAAGTTCAAGAGCCTAAGCCAGAAGAGACCCTGCCTCTAAAAACGTGTATTTGAGAAGCAGCTCTGTTGTCACAGCACTTCTAAGAAATTTTTGGCAATGATTTGATATAGCCCTAGCATGACATATGGTTTAAACAACTTTTTAAAAAGCCAGGTGTGCCGGGTGTGGTGGCTCACGCCTGTAATCCCAGCACTTGGGAGGCTGAGGCAGGAGGATCGGTGCGAGTTCGAGACCAGCGTGGGCTACAAAAGTGAGCTCAAGGCCAGCCTGAACTGCACAGCGAGACCCTGTCTCAAAAAGATTAAAAAAAAAAAAAAAAAAAAAAAAAAAAAAAAAAAAAAAAAAAAAAAAAGCCAGGTGTGGTGGAGCATGACTGTACTCACAGTACTAAAAAGGCTGAAGCAGGAGAATTGCCCCCAGCCTTAGCTACATAGTGAGTTCAGGGCTGCAACCACATAGTAAGACCCTATCTCAGACAGACAGACAGACAGACAGACAGAGACAGAGAGACAGATAAGAAAAGAATACCACAATTGTTTAAAAATTAGAGAGACTCCTGGTTTCTGCCCTAGTGTGGCAGGAGCTTTAAAGCCAGCTCTGTCATAGTAAGCAAAATGTTCAATGGGCTGAGAAATCAGAGCTCTCCTTGTACAGATGAGAGAAATAAGGTCACAGGCCAGACCCCTGCCCTCAGTACCAGGGACAGACAAGCAGAAGAAGAGATACCCTGAGGACAAGCTCTGGCTCCTGAGGACCCATCAGCAGGGCTCCTGGCTGGGACTCTTGCCCTGGGGGCAGGGAGGCCATAGTAGCTCTGCAGGGGCCCTGGTGGCTGGGGAGAGAGCTGTGCTCATGAGAAATGACTGCTCAGAGGCAGACTTTTTGGGCTATCTTGAGAATAGCCCAGCTTGGGAAAGGAGTGCACCCAACTGCAGACTCCTGGAGCGGTCCTGCCCCTCCCCCCTGGGGCAGCCTGGGGCACCAGGGTTGCTCACACCTGGGCATGGGCTCGGCAGGATGCTGAGACCAGGTCTTGGACCTCGGGACCCTTTCCCTGCACACAAACACACCTTAGCTGTTCATCTTCTTCGCACCTGGACCTTCCACCAAGAGTGTGTGCTGGCCACAGTCATAGCAAGGCATTCTGAAAGGCATCATCGTAAGTGAGAACTGTAGAGCAGTCTTCCCTGGACACCTTGTAGACCCTTCCCTAAAATAATAAATAACTAATTAAAACTGTAGAGTGAACCCCACACACTAGGACCAGCATCCAGACTATACCATGAGACCTAGTGTCAGAAAAAGAAAAAAAATTAATAAACTAGTGGCAAGTAGAAGCATGTGCAGTGCAGGGGGGACAGTCCATGGTGCAATTCTGTTGCCGTTTTTTTTAGTGGCCACCATGCTCTGCAGGCAGCGCGCCAGAGCCGGGCCTCTGCAGACCCTGTGCCCCTTTACGCCTGTAGGCTGACAGGTGCTGCTGTAGGGGGCTGTCCTCTCTGCCTGTCCTGGGGAAACAGCTGTCCATCCAGGCCACTGCAGTGGGAGGTGCTGTGCGGTCAACAGTGACACCGGGTGATTGATGTCACCTCTGACCTGCTTTCTGTGAAGTATGATTTCATTCATGGCACTGGCAACCACTTGTGTCCTCTGACCTGGTGTAACCTAGATGGCTCGTGAGGTCACCACAGCCAGCAGCACTCGCTGGCAGAAGGTTGGCATCCCCCAGGGCACCATCTGCAGCGCAGTCTCTAAGGCAGCTGCGTTCCTGGGGAGGCAGGAGAAAGCTGATCTCATGCTCAGCTCGTCAGTACCACTCTGCTTTCCTCAGAAGGAAAGTCTCTAGCCTGCGGAGACTGGCCTTTCACAGCAACTGATTCTAACAGGCATATGCTAACAGGGCTTCATTTGTTTGACTTTTTTTTTTTTTCCCCGATTCATTCTGGGAGGTTGCAGAAATGAAGCCTTTCTGTTTGGACTGGAATAGATTATTTTAGAAATGGTCGTTTTAGGGCCAGCCAAATAGCTCAGCAAGTTAACGTGCCTGCAAGCAGGTGCAGGGGCTAAGGTCTCCATTCGCAAACCTGCTGTGCTGGTCCCGCCCCCGGGGCGTGCTGAGACAGCAATTGAGACTGGAGCCTGGGCATGGCGGCGCCTGCTGTGCCTGTAATCCCAACTCTTGGGAGGCTGTGAACAGGCAGGTCAGTACCAATCTGATCTAGCAGTGAGACCCTGAATACCCTGTAAACCCTTCCCTAAAATACAAAAAAAGAAAAAAAGAAAGAGAGAGAGAGAGAGAGAGAGAGAGAGAGAGAGAGAGGAAGAAAGGAATAGAAAGAAAGAAAGAAAGAAAGAAAGAAAGAAAGAAAGAAAGAAAGAAAGAAAGAAAGAAAGAAAGAAAGAAAGAAAGAAAGAAAGAAAGAAAAGAAAGGCAGGCAGGCAGACCAGTCTAACTGGCCAGGAGGCTTGAGCAGGGCGATTGCTACACGTTTGAAGTCAGCTTGGGCTGCAAAGTGAGACCCTGTTTCAAAACCCAAAAAAGAAAGAAAAGAAACAGCAGGTTGGGCGGGGATGTAGGTCGGCGTGGGCTCTGCCCACAGCACTGGGGACGCAAGGGCCCAGGCAGGGATGGCTCGCGAGCAGGAGGATGAGGGAGGGTGGCCAGCGCGGCTCCGTCCTGAGGCTGCTTGGTTCAAGGATGACTTTAGATATGATGTTCATCACTGCCGGTCTGGAAACCCTCGCCCTCACGCCACATCGGCGCCATCCTCATCCGGGAAGCCAGCAGCGAGCAAGGCCCGGCCGTAGCGTGACTTTGGCGCTGCTCCATCACAGCTTTCTCTGCTTTCCTGGGGCTGAGTTACACTCACGGCCCATATCGTTCCCTGCCCTGGAGATGCTGACGCCACCTCACGGTTTCTGAAGCCTTTGAATGACCTCACTGTTGGCTTCTCTGCCCACTTCAGAAGCGGTAGCTCATGTTTGGATAGGTGTCATCCGCCCCCCACCTTTTTTTTTTTTTTTTGCTTTTTGAGATAGGCTCTTGCTATGCATTTCAGGCTGGGCTTGAGCCTAGGCTGGTCTCGAACTTGTACCGATCCTCCTGCCTCAGCCTCCCAAGTGCTGGGATTACAGGCATGTGCCACCACTCCCAGCAAAAATTTTTTTTTTTTTTGAGACAGGGTCTCACTATATGCAGTTTGAGGCTGGCCTTGAGCTCACTTTTGTAGCCCAGGCTAGTCTCGAACTCGCACTGATCCTCCTGCCTCAGCCTCCCGAGTGCTGGGATTACAGGCGTGCGCCACCACGCCCGGCTAACCAGTGTAATTTTATATACACCCTTTCTCTTGCTGTGTTGGGTTGTTAATACTTTCTTTGTGCAGTGCAGTGCTAGGCTGCAGTTTCTAGCTGATGCTTTGTACTTCAGCTTTGCTTGACACTTCAGTTCTTGAAACTACAGACCAGGAACAGCCTTGTGCATGCAGTTTGTTGCTTTCCCTGGGCCCTGCTCTGCAGAGGCTGACCGAGTTCTTCCTGTGTGTATGTAGTGGGAGGGGCAGGAGGAAGTATGTGCGTATCCACGCCCCTGGCCACAGAGCTGGCACTGGAGGGCGGGGATGTTCTTATGCAAAGAGTTTTCAAGCATTCTCAAGCAGTCACTCAAAGTTGCTGATGTTTGTTTGTTTTTCCTTTTGAAGTAGGGTTGCACTATGCAGTTCAGGCTGGTCTTGAACTCACTTTGTAGCTGAGGCTGGTGTCACATTCAGTTGCTGACTTTTGAAACAGAGCTTCAGCTTGGGAACTGGGAAGTGGGGGTCGTTTGCTTGTGGAAGGAGGTGGGTGTGGGTGTGTTTACACACACACATACGTTCGGGGGGAGGACTGTCACAGGCCCCATGAGATCAGGACCCTGCTGTCCAGCCCTGGGCTGAACTTGCTGACCTGGTGTACCCACTGCAGTCGCATGCCCACAGGAAAAGCCACATCCACCAGTGCACATTTTTCTGGTAGCGGGGAGGGCACAGGGGGCTGGGTCTCCAAGTTTGTGCTCCTCATGATGTTGCCCAGGACTCTGGATCAGTGGTAGTGACATTAATACAATTGATCCCTGAAGACTTACATTTAGGAAAAAAGAGTTGTTTCATTGTTTGTTGAAAATAGACTGCCCACCTTTTCCAAAGCAAAACAGTTTCTCCATTGAGCTTCCTCTGAGTTATGGAGCTGTGGTGCCATGAAGTCTGGGGGTAAAAGCTCAGGTTTGGTGCAAATCTGTAATCCCAGCCCTCAAGAGGCTGAGGAAGGAGTGAGTTCAAACCCAGCCTGGACTACATAGTGAGACTCTGTCTAAAAAACAAACACAAAACTAAAACTAAAAATACAAATGTACAGATGTGTGAAGAATTTTTTTTTGAAGGGAGGGTCTTCTTTTTGTTTTGAGACAAGGTCTCATTATGCAGTTCAGGCTGACCTTGAGCTCACTTTTGTAGCTCAAACTCGCACTGATCCTCTTGCCTCAGCCTCCCAAGTGCTGGGATTACAGGCATGTGCCACCATGCCTGGCTAAAAGGCAGGGTCTTGCTGTATAGTTTAGACTGGGCTTCAGTTCACTATGTAGCCCAGGGTGGCCTTGAACTTGACTAGATAGATCATCCTGTCTCAGCCTCCAGAGTGCTAGGATCACAGGACGGTACCACCACACCCAACATCTGCTACATTACTCATGGCAATATAAAGTGGTGTCTTCACTGTAGGATAATTATCAATTCCCTAATTTACTATATGACATAGAAACTCCTCTTCCAGGATTCCACTACTGGAAGGTTAAAATCCAGGTGTTCACACAAAAGCATGGAAGTGATACTACACTGTGAGAGGAAAAGGATGCATAAAATGTCACGCACGCACCCACACGTGCACACACACACCCCTCTGCTCTTTGCCTTAAGAACAAAGGCAGTCCCAGCATATGCACTACCGTGATGGGTCCTTGTGGAATCTGTTAGTGAAGTGAGCTGTGGGGAGGTGGGTAGGGGGCCTTGCTCCTCCATGTAGAGGAGGCTTCTGTAGGCTTCAGTTACAGCTCCTGGAGCAGCCCTACTGCTCAAGAGAGGGAGCAGAGCTCATGGGTGACAGGGGGTGCCCCAGAGACATGTGGCATCTCAGAAGCCCCAGAATTTTAGCACAGGAGCCTCAGAAGCCAGGCTTTTGGAGCCACATGGCTCCCGTGAGGACTTGCTATTTGTAGCTATGTGACTTTGGCTTTATTCCTTGGTGTTTTAAGAAAGAGCTGTCTGTGTATCCCAGGTTGGCCTCGAACTTGCTGCTTACCTCTGTGTGGACTGCAGCCTTAGCTCCCTGGGCTGGGATGACTCGCGCCACTTTTGTGTGCCTGTGCTTCCTGGAGGACCTAAGAAAAACATTGAGAGCACTGTTTCTGCCTATGAGCGTGAAGACAGTTGCTGGCGTCCAGTTGTGTTGCCTGAAGGACCCGTGGCTCATTGGGCCTCATATTGATTTACTTGAAGCCCCTGGAGCAGCAGCTTTGGGGGAGTCCACTCTGTGCCCTATTACTAGTCTCCCAGCACTACCTCCACATAGTCAGGAAACTGGCTCTCTTCATTACTTATTGGACTGACAGTGTGGATTCAGTATATTTCAGAAAGTCACGGGGCCAGCAAGATAGCTCAGTGGTTTAAAGCACCTGCTTAGGCAAGCTTAGGCAACCACAGGGACTGTGATTTGATCCCTAGTGCTACATGCCTCACCCCCAGGGCAGGCTGAGGTAGCCATAACAGAAAGAAAGAAAGAAAAAAAAGAAAGAAAGAAAGAAAAAAAGAAAGAAAGAAAGAAAGAAAGAAAGAAAGACAGACAGACAGACAGACAGACAGAAAGAAAGGTAGGTCACATTGTGCTAGGTGTGGTGGCACATGCCTGCAATCCCATAATTTAGGAGGCTGAGGCAGGAGGATTGATGTGGGTTTGAGGCCAGCCTGGGCTATAAGAGTGAGCTCAAAGCCAGTCTGAATGCCATGATGAGACACTGTCTCAAAAAGACAAAAAAAAAAAAAAAAAAAGTCACATTGCAGAGCCAGCCAGATAGCTCAGTGGACTAAAGCTCCTGCTAGGGCAGGTATGGGGACCAGGGTTCGATCCCTGGCATGCTGTGCCAGCCCCACCCCTAGAGCACCCACTGAGACAGCATTTGAGACTGAGCGTGGTGACACATGCTTGTAATTTCAGTGATTGCAAGACTGAAAACAGGAGGATCACTACAGAGTCCAGTCTATGTAATGAGACCCTATAGGCCTGGTACTAAATACAAAAAACAAAATTTAAAAGTTGCATTGTTGTCACCCTTCACTATTTTCTCCCTACTGGGGATTGAACCCAGGACATTCATACTGAGCTACAAGCCCAGCGATATATGTTTTATTTTGAGACTGGTCCCTTTAAGTCACTGAGCTGCCTATACTGGGCTCAGACTTGTGATTCTTCTGCCTCAGCCTCTCAGAATTCTGTGATTACAGACAGGTGTGCTCAGCTTCTGTTTTAAAGTGCAGGTTTCTCCATGTGATCTTTTTACATGTGTGTCCACTGTCCCAGGCTAAGGTCCTAGAGCCCAGGGGGCCCTTGTCACAAAGCCTGACCCTGCTCACCATACTCTGAAGGTTGCCTTGGTGTGGTACAACTGCATAAACAGGAGGGTTGAGTGAAGTCCGCACTGTGGCTCTCCATTCACAGCTGGTGCTCATGATTCCACATCCGGGCGTTGCCTGTCAGGCACCTGGGGAGTGAGGACTCCTAACTAGATGGACTCTGAGCACAAGGTGTAGGGAGGCTTTGAACCCAGGTGCTGCCCTTAAAACTCAGGCTGAGGAACGAGGCCTGGTGCTGTGTGTGTTATCCCAGAGACTGAGGCAGGACGCTCACTGCTAGTTGGGCCAACTTGGGCTACATAGTTCAAGGCCAGTGCTCTGGACCACCTGGACAGATCCTGTCTCAAATATATAAACAAGCAAGTTCAGGCTGAGAACCTCAGGACCCAGGAGGTGAAGTTCCAGTGGTTCCCAAGCCTCATTGACTTTTACAGCCAGCTTGGGACCGAGGGACACGGTGAGCTCTGCAGGTGTTAGAGTTTCATGGGTATGTGGGAAAAGATGTGTGGCCCCCACCCTCGAGAAAAATCCTCGAACCCTAACTTCTCAGGAAACACCAGCATCACAGAAGCTTCAGCTGTGGGTGTCTAGGGCTGCGAACCATGGCCGAGCCGCACTGACCTCCTCTTCCCCTCTTTTCCAGGCTGCGGACGCGGAGCAGGGGCCGCCAGCCTCGGCACCTGGCCGGGTAGAAACGAGATGGGTGCGGCCGCCGGCAGGACGTGAGTCCGTGCTGTGGTGAGGACGGAGCTGCAGGTAAGAGGCACGGCAGGCTCCTGTGCAAATGCGAGTCCACATGAAGACAGCTGTCAGGGTCTCCTCGTCCCTCGGCTGCAAGGCCCCTCACCTCGCTGCAGGGACCATGACAAACAGGCACAGAGACAAAAACTACCAATACCTTGTAGTTGCATGTGACTCCCGTGCATTGAAGGCTTCTCTGCCTAACCCCTGTGTAAAAATACACTTTTTTTTTTTTTTTTTTGTGGGACTGGGGTTGGAACTCTCATGACCTTGCACTTGCCAGGCAGACACTTGTCCCATGGAGCTATCTCCCCAGCCCCCACATCTTTAAACAGAAATAATCATTTAGATAACAAGTATCAGTGGTGGATGTAGTGGTAATTCCAGCAGTTGGGAGGCTGAAGCAGGAGGATCGAAGTGAATTCAAACCACCCTGAACTATAGAGTGAGACCCAGTCTCAAAAAACCAAATGTATGCCAGGCGTGGTGGTGCACGCCTGTAATCCCAGCACTCGGGAGGCTGAGGCAGGAGGATCAATGTGAGTTCGAGACCAGCCTGGGCTACAAAAGTGAGCTCAAGGCCAGCCTGAACTGCATAGTGAGGCCCTGTCTCAAAAAGAAAAAAAAAAAAAAAAAGAAAAAAAGAAAAAAAAAAACCACCACCACCACCAACAACAACAAAAAACCAAATGTACAAAGTAAAATACTCAAAATAAGTAAAGACCAAAGTAGACAAATAGGAAATAGGGAGTGATTCAAATGAGTTATTCCATTGCTTTGGAAATATTTCACATCTCCCCCCATACTCGACTTCTAAGCCTGCTTGTAGGCACTTTAATCCACTGAGCTCTTTGGTGAGCCCTAGAAACTCTGGTGCTATTACCTGATTTTCTTTGTAAGAGGGAGATGTTTTGTATGTGAGTAAGGTGTTGGTTATGCTTTTACATTGATGGGACACAGTGTAGAAGTAACTACTGGTAGCTGGTAGCCGGGCATGGTGGCTCACGCCTGTAATCCCAGCACTCGGGAGGCTGAGGCAGGAGGATTGGTGTGAGTTCAAGACCAGCCTGGGCTACAAAAGTGAGCTCAGGGCCAGCCTGAACTGCATAGCCAGACCCTGTCTCAAAAAAGACCAAAAAAAAAAAGAAGTAACTACTATTGCTCTCTGATTGTTTTGTTAGATTCCTATTTTTCATAGACATGAGAAGAGTGCTTTCCTGTATTTATTTTATTTTATGTATTTAGTACAGGGTCTAAAGGGTCTCACTATGTAGATCAGACTCATAATGATCCTCCTGTTCTCAGCCTCCCAAGCGCTGGGATTACAGGTGCTCACCACCGTACCTAGTTGCCGTTTCTGTATACCCCAGCATGGCACACCAGGGATTGAACCTCGGTCCCTGAATTTGCCTAAGCAGGTGCTTTAATCCACTGAGCTATCTGGCTGGCCCTCTTGTATTTTCTTTATTAACATCTACCATATCCATTAGGATAGTGCAGTCAGCAAAAAGAGCTGAGCATGTGTACCCTGTGACCAGTGTTGCTGTCTACCTGACTGAGGACCAAAAGCTCAGTCCTGAGGTGAGGGACAGGCTGGAGCCAAGCCCAGGTGATGTTCTTCCCCAGGAATCGCTGAAAACAGACTTTCAGGTAGTGAGAGAGGCAGATGCCCCAAGCTTGCATCCTGGCTTTAAGATTACCTTTCTGAAGACTTGTTATCTGTGTGCAAGCCCAGCCCAAGCTGGGTTCTTTACAGAGCATTTCCTTCCTTGGTGTCTGTGGAGTAGAGGACTGACTCCTTCTGTTCCTTTGATGCCAGTGATTAAACCCCAGCCTTCGCATTGAGCTACACTAGCAGTTGCCCCAACCTTTTTTCTAAATTTTGAAATGGAACCGGGATAAGTCAACAAATGCCAGGCTGGGTTCCAGTTCCCAGAGTGCTGGGCTCACAGATGTGCACCACTGTACCTGACCTACTAGAGTTTGTTCTTTTTTCCCAGAAATATTTAAGATGTAGACAAGAATGAATGCCACTGTATTTGTGTTTGCTTATGCTGTAAACCAGTTTGAATGATTGGGGCAGTGTAAGAAAGCCATTGGAGGTTGAGTGGACAGGAGGAAGTGACAGGCACTTGTTCCTCGGTGACACTTCTGCTTTCCCTCATGTTCTTGCCTTCGCCTGATAGCTCCTCATTGTGGCTGAGACTCTCACGGGGCAGTGAGAGTGCTGGCCAAGTGCTGGCCAAGCTAGAGCCCCCACTCCTGGCTGTCTGGGTCCGGGGACAGCCATCTCTACCTGGAGTTTGAGATCGCCTTGAGGAAGCAGAGCTCGCACACCGCTGACTCTCAGAATGAGCATTTTCCCCTGGCCTGTTCATATTTTTAGCATCATCATTGCCACTGAAAATAGACTTCCTCTTTCCCCTGCTGGGTTGGAAAGTCTTTGGTAATTCTGCACACAGCAGCCTCTCTCTGCCCCTGACGCGGTGACAGTGACGGTGACGTGGGTGGCCAAGGCAGCTTCCTCCCTCCCTTCTTCCCTCCCTGTCCTGTCCCTGTCCCTGAGTGAGGAGCCAGCCAGCGCCGCATGGGCTGAGATCTGCGTCCAGCCTTAGTGAGAATGTTTTCCTGGAGGTGCATGGCAGGGAAGGAAGTATAAAGAGTTTTTGGCAAAAAGTCTCAAACCAAACAAATCACCAAAGAGAAAAAGAGAGGAGAAATTAAATACTTGTTGCTTGGCCAGAGATTGTTGCTGTAGCTCTCTGAGGAGACTTCCTCCCCTTTGCTTCCAAAACTCTTAGCAGGCATCCAGCTTTTACGGTTTGATTAGCTCAGCCAGGACTTATTTTCAGGAGTAAATAAGCTTGGGCTTATTTTTAGCACATTTATTAGGGGTATGTTCCTTGGAAAATGGTTCAACTTCTTTAAACCTTGCTTTATTTGGAAAAGAGCAAAGTAAATAATAATAAATAATAACGAATTGGACCAGCGAGATGGTTCAGCGGTGTAAAGCGTCTGCTTAGGCAACTGCAGAGACCCCTGTTCATTCCTCAGCACCACATGCTGTGCCAGCCCCGCCCCCAAGGCAGGCTGAGCCGGCCATAATTTAAAGATAATAATAATAACAACAATAATAATAACAGGAATTTTAAAACATAATAACAGGTATGGAGCCTGCCGTGGTGTAAGCACTCAGTTCTCTCCTAGCTCTTGTTTCTTGGTCATTTACCACTAGTCTCAGGTCTTTCAAGTTTTCTGGGTTTTTTTTTGTCTTTTGAGTCAGCTATACAATTCTGGCTGGCCTTGAGCTCACTTTTGTAGCCCAGGCTGGTCTTGAACTCGCACCGATGTTCCTGCCTCAGCCTGCCAAGTGCTGGGATTACAGGTGTGTGCCACCACACCCGGCCCAACCCATCCTCCTTATCACCTCCAGAGCAGCTCTGAAGTCCCCTTGCTGAGCGTCTTTATGAGATGGGATCAAAGGCCTGGTGGAGGCTGCTGCCCAGCGCCATGCCACAGAAAGGCCACTCATAAAACTGGGATGCCCAGGTCAGGATACAGCTCAGCAGGACCAGTGCCTGCTAAGAAAGTTCAAGGTCTGGAGTCCAATTCCCAGTACAAAATAATAATAATAATAATAATAATAATAATAATAATAATAATGATAATAATAAAATTAAAAAACTGGTGTTATGCTGCTAGTCCTTGTGCACCTGATTCACCGCATCTGGCACTGTGACTTCTGGCTCCTCTCCAAAGTAAAAATGACCCTGAAGGGAAACTTTTGAATAGATTCAGGACTCCAAGGCAGCCACACGGAAGGCTCCAGAGCTGCTGCAGAAAGTGGCAAGGACAACGGGGTGACCGTGTGGGAAGTGATGGCAAGGATTTCAAGGGACCATGGTTGTGTGCATCTTACCGCAGTGCTGTCATTCCTTCAGTGCACCTGCTCACTTAGCCTTCAGGTGTCACAGCCTCTTTTTATTTATTTATTAATTTAATTTAATTTTATTTATTTATTTTATTTATTTATTGAGACAGAGTCAG
>PVJA010031179.1:0-25111 GCA_004027025.1 Myocastor coypus | reverse complement strand
CTCCTGCTCCGCCCTCTCCTCCTGCTCCGCCCCTTCTCCTGCCACGCCCCCTTCTCCTGCCACGCCCCCTCCTCCTGCTACCGCTCTGCGCCAAGCTCACCAGCCCAAGGGCTCCTCGCCTACCTCGGGAAGGAGGAGGAAGACGGCAGAAATAGAACAAGAACACACTCCGCGCCAGGCATGCGGTGCTCCCTGGGGGCCTCTCTGCCTCTCCTTGCCCGCATCATCCCCTCCTGGATCCCAGGCAGAGATCTCCCAGACAGAGGCTGGATTCGGCCTGCATCCCAAGAAGCGCGATGGCACCCGGCACTACATGGTCAGCGGTGACACTGGCAGGGAGGAGGACCTGGACAGAGACGACAACCCACATGGGCTCTCACTGGCCTCCCGGGCTGGAGAAGGAGTGTGTCCGTCCGCCACAGCCAGGGCCTGTGTCCTGGGAAAGGCTCCAGCTCTGGATAGGGTGGCATGGGTCTGGGCATTCAAGCTGGGTCTAAGACCAGGCTAGTCACCGTGTGGAAGGGGTGGTCAGTCCCCAGAGATCAGCAGTGGGCCATGGGAGGACAGGTGTCGTGCCTCCTCGTCGTGGGAGCTCCCGTGGCTAAGCACCCACACCCGCACCCGTCCTTGCCACTGCCCTGCCAGCCCCCTGCTCAAGCCTGGACTGAGGGCAGCTGTGCTTAGAACAAAAAAAGGAAAAGAGCAGGAACAGGAGCTCAACAGGACAGGTTTACTTCAGAACAAATCTGGGAGGGCTGGGACGGAGCTTAGAGGCATAGCGCCTGCCAGGCAAGGTTGAGGCTCTGAGTTCAATTCCTGCTGCCAAAAACAAGAAAGAACCTGAGAGGGGCAGCTCTGGCCAGACCCACAACTCTCCTACAGGCTATGGGGTCTTCACAGAGTCAGAGCATCGGAAAGGAGGCCATGGAAGACAAACGTCACAGCGGACTGGGCTTGTGGCCCTACAAGGAGTGGCATCAGAGTGGGACTGAACAGCGAATAGGAAGGAGAGAGTGGCCCAGAAGGCGCCTACTGCAGGCAGGTGTGAAGCGGAGTCGGGGAAGGGCCTGAGCGGCCCCTCCTTGGTTAGGCGGCCGCAGCAGCAGATTCCTTCACCTCCCTGAGGGCAAGCAGGAGACTGGCACTAGAATAGCTCAACCTCTGGGAGTCTGGCCATGGTGAAAGCTGCTGAGCTGCTTTCACAAGCCGCTGCTCTCACAAGCTCCGCACTCCCAGCGTCCCCAGGGCCAGGCCTGCCCTGCTGCCTTGCCCTGTCAGGGGTTCCGTTCAGTCCTGTTACACAACACTGAAACAACCGGAGAAGAGGGCTTCTTCCCTCCGCCAGTGCAGTCTTCCATGTGTGCTTAGGAAGGCACCGGCCCTCCCAGCCTGTGTCCGCCGATGTCCCTGCTGGCCCAGGCCACTGCCCCTCTGGATGGTGGCCTTTTGGCAGTCCACTCAGATGCCTCACTGTTGCATAGGTGGTCACAGAAACTGTAACCAGGGTCGTGGTCTCTGCTGTGGCTGGGATGTGGCACTTAGGTGCCCAGTGGTACAGGTGTTGGGTGTTTGGTGCTCCAGTGGCCTCTAGTCAGGGCCCCTGAGCCACTCAAGGGAGGAAATGCGGAGCCCTGGGACCTGGCTTCAGTAGGGTAGCTATTGTGTGCAGCCTGGCCCAACCTCCAGCTTCCTCTCCTGGGTACAGCACGCCCTCCACCTGTTGGGTATTCAGCTCCAGATCTGGGAGCTGAGGTCCCTGTCTCAAGCAGCAGCCATAGGAAGTGGCCAAGACACCATGGATATGCAGGCCAAGGGACAGGTCCTGCCCCTGGAAGAGTCACACCTGGTCTCACGTCCCTGTACATGGACAGGCTGCCCATGGCCCCGCCCAGGGCATGAGTTCTACAAGGCAGAGCAGAGGATCATGGGGACTCCGGGCTAGCGAGCGGCCATCCCCTGCCGTGGGGGAGGAGGAGGCGCCTGCTTCCGGAGCCAGGGCTGCAGCCCCATCCCCGCCATCTGGAGATGGAGTTGGATCCTCAGTGCTTACTTCCTAACACTTTGTATCTGCACGGTCTGAATCTGGGAGTGACTGCGTCAAAAATGCGCTTCCTCCCCTGTGCTCCCGCACATGGAGCTGCTGCTTCTGTCCTTGAAAACAAACTGGGAAAGGAGAGATGCTGCCAAGCCCCTCCCCGAGAGGCAGAAAGCTGTTCTCTGGTGGGGGCTGGTGGGGGCGGTGCGTGAGTTGGGGGGGCCCTGAGGCCCCTTCCCAGCGTCCCTGCGGCAGTTGGCCCTGTGAGAAGAGGTACCTCCCACGAGCGCATGGGTTGGTGGTTGGGAGGGCACGTGGCACCGCTGTGGGTGCCTTTGGGGTGGTGGAGAACTGTGGGGCCCTGACCCCTCCAGCTGAGCCCACTGCATCCACTCCCTGGTCCCAAGGTGACAGCCCCCTCAGCCGCCACTGCTACTCGTCCACCTCCAAGGTGCTGGCTGCAGAGCCTCCCCGGCCCGGCCTGCTCTGGCACCTGGCCTCGGCCTTGAGCACTCTGTCAGCCACTTCTGGACACCGGACCCCTGCCGTGGCTCCTCCATTGGCCCAGAGCTGCCCACAGAGAGCCCCGGGACCTACAGCCGCCTGCAGAGCAGCCGCTCTGTACTCAGGCAGCCTTGCCCACAGGGAAGACACGGTGGTCCCTCCACCCCACAACAGACACCAGCTGCCTCTCACTTGACGGAAATGTCCAGTCAGAGGCCAGGAGGCCGAGGCGGGGAGCACTCCAACACACAGCACTCCCCTGCTGTCACCAGGACATGGCCACTTAGCCAGTCCTGTTATATTTGCACTTCAGTTGACTGGCTATTGGTCTTCCTCTTCACAAGGCCTGGAAGGAAGTTGTCAGAATCTGAGACAGATTGGGTTTGGCTCCGGCCAGAGCCCTCTGCCCCTCGGAGAGACGTCTCTACTGCCTCTGCCTCCTGACCACTCCTGCCCATGAAGCCTGTGGGGCACAGATGAGACGGTGGGTAGAGGGACGAGGCTTCTCCTGGAGAGCCCCTTAGTCTAGGTGCTTGCCTAGCTAGGGGTGGGGATCCTCCAGGAAGTTGAGAAAACAGATGGCACTGCTCCTGCCCCCTGCTGGACAGCACTAGCTCTGCAGGGAGTCACACCCTCCCGTGCCCAGCGAGGGGCGAGGCTGCCCACCAGGGCACCTGCTTCCTGAGCGGCCATTGGCCCTCATCCCACACCAGCTCCTTCCTGCCACCCTGAGCCAAGCTAGACGCAGGAGGGGTGCATGGCCCCCATAGGCAAGGGTAGGGCTGTGCGCAGCGGGAGGTCACCCTGGGATGCCCTGGGGTGTGGCTGCGTTCTCAGATAAAGCTGTCTGTGCTCACATTCCCAGCCCTCTAGGCGGGCCCAAGTTGGAAGACAGGGCTTCCTGCGGCCACAGCAAGAACCTACCTGACCCTGGGCTGTTCTACTGCTGGAGCCATGTGGGTAGGGGTGGGGTGGTCAGTGCAAAAGCAGAGCCCCACACTACCGGGACCGTAGGGAGGGCTGAGCCTCTGGTGCTGCTGGACCCCAGGACACAGGCCCAGCCCTCGAGGAGCAGAGAGTGTGGCGCCATCTGGCCCGCGCTATCCCTTTCCCCTAGGCCGGGAGCACGCGCAGGAGATGCCCACCACCCTGTTTAAGCCCCGGCCCTGCTGCCCGGAAGATTCCAGGAGCTGGGGAGCTCCTTAAGGTGAACCTTGTGGTGGCCGCTCCTGGATCAGCTGCACCGTGGTAGAGGCTGCACTGCCAAGACAAAGCTGGGATGTGTACACCCCTACAATCTCTGCACTGAAGGAGGCTGAGCCAGGAGGGTTGCAAAGTCCAGCTCGGCCCTGGGAAGCCAGTGACTTCTCCAGACTGTCTTAGATGTAAAACCTAGGGCCACAGGCACTAGGCATGCATCGCAGTGAGGAGCCATGGCTCAGTCCCCAGTACCACAAAAAGTAAAACTGAAAAGACAGATGGCAAAAGAGCCACCCAACTGCCGGGAGCTCGTCCCTTGGGGCCTCCGCCACCGTGGCTCCACGTAGCGTGCGCTCCACAAGGGCGGGGGGGCGGGGGGGAGGGGAAAGCCTCCCCTGCACACCTGGCCTCAGAAGCCATATCGCAGTCCGTCCTCTGCCACCGGTGGGGGGTCTGCCCGGGGGTCCTTGGCTGCCTCAATGGGTGCTTTTCAAGGAGAACACTCGGGGACAGCGTGCTCCGGCTAAGCCTGTCCTCCGAGAGGTGCTGCTCACCACTGGCCTCAGTCTGATGCCACGGTGTCTTTACAAAAAGTGGAAGGCAAGGGGCCCGGCGGGATGGCTCAGTGGTCTAAAGCGCCTGCTTGGGGAAGCTTGGGCAGCTTCAGGGACCGCGGTTCAATCTCCGGCACCACATGCTGCGCCAGCCCTGCCCTCGGGGTGGGCTGAGCCGGCCATAAAGATGAGTGAATAAACAAAGGTTCTGAAACAAGAATAAAAATAATTAAAAAAAATTCTTAAAAAAAAAAGTGGAAGCCGGGCGTGGTGGCGCATGCCTGTAATCCCAGCAATCAGGAGGCTGAGGCAGGCGGATTGGTGCGAGTTCGAGACCAGCCTGGGCTACAAAAGTGAGCTCAGGACCAGCCTCAACTGCATAGCGAGACCCTGTCTCAAAAAGACAAAAAAAAGTGGAATGCAAGACACCACAGGTATGGGGAGGCCCCTGTCTGTTCTCATGCGGGAGGCTTGGAGTCCAGCCCTGCCAGCCTTACCTGCGCACCCCCATTCAGGGCAGCGAGGTGCAGGGCCTGTGGGTCCCAGCCCAGGCTTGAGAGCCGGCGAGGGCCTCTGTGGAAGCCCACAGAGATGTTGGGACTGGCTTTGTGGATGCCCTGTCACCTTGGCCCTCAGGGTGGGAGGGGCCCGTGCAGTGCCGCAGGAACCAGTGTGCTACTGGTTGCACCGCTGGGAGGGGACAGTGGCTGCTCCCAACGCCACAGGCCAAGTCACATAGCTGGGCTCCCACTGGCCACTGTCCCTGTCCCAAGTGGTCACAATCTGCATGGGCTGGAGGAGGGGGGGCCTTCCTGATACCCAGCTCCCAGTTCACCATTTGCAGCCAGCAGGAACAAAGTGAGGCCCAGGCTGTCCCAGGGCGACAGTCCCAGGGTTTATGATGACCTGTCCAGGCAAGGCTGAGGAAAGTTCCAACTAGTAAACGCACACTGTGTGTGCACTGCTAATTACACACGTGCACACAAGCATACACCAATGCACCTACATATCGCATATGCACAAACACACACACAGGGTGATGGATACACAAATCTGTGCAGCACATGCACAGGCAGAGTCCTGTGGATGCATACCTACAACACACACATGTACACACCCAACACACACAGGCTCGGAGATACACATACATGCTCACATGGGTTCCAGGACACATCTGTGCACATACAGGTACCCCCATGTCCAGGCACCCATTAGTCATGCAGCATCTGTATTCAGAGGGAGTACAGAGAAGCCACGGCTGATTTATTCATTGTGTTGTAAATATAATTACATTTCTGGATCCATCAATGTGACCACTCTGAACGCTGCCTCACTATGGGCTGGACAGGGGCTGGATGCATGATTGCAGATGAGTTAGTGCTAGAATTTTAATTTTTGTTTTACTTGAAATCCAACACCAAATAATAGAGCCACGTGGGTGGAACACATTTGCACATCCATTAAAGCAGAGGCCATCATTCTGTAGATGCCCCTGAATCTACACAGGAGGGATGGCCATGCAAAGAGGCCTGGGAGACTCCGTGGCGGGGGGGGGGGGAGCTGTGTGGTCCCAGAGCGTGTTCCCAGAAGCCATGTCCAGCCACCCCAGGCCCCCATGAGTGAAGCTCAGCAATGTCCTTCAGCGCAGCCATGTCCCCAGAATCCAGAGGATGTAGGAGGCTCTGGGCTTCTCAGAGGCACCCTGCCCACCCCAGGAGCAGAGCTGGCCTGGGAGACCTTGCCATTCCCCTTGCCACAGGAAGCCAGGATCTGCCCTGTGTCACCTGCAAGATATGGCCCCAGCCGGCCAGGAGGTCCCAGCTGCGGGAAGGGCCTGCTCTCAGCCTGGACACCTCTGGAGTCAGTGTAGTGCAGCTATGCCCAGGTCCAGACACCAGGGAGCCCAGAGAGCAGCCCCAGGTGGTGCTGGGCCAGGGCTTTGCAAAGATCACCAGAGGACCTGTGCGGTTCAGTTAGGGAGGGCGCACTCTGGCACCTCTGCCTCTGGGGCAGAACACTTAGCCCCTGAGGGCACCCCTTGTCCCCCTCGGAGTCAGGTCTCTCCAAGACCCCAGCCAGGCCTCACCTGTGGAGGTCCCCCTATGCAAGGAAAATTAGTGAATTTCTCACTGGTGGTCCACTTGTTACACCCAGCTGAGGTGAGCTAGCATAGTGCTGGTGTGGGAGAACGCTGTTTGGGGAAGCTGTTGGAAGCCACTGGTTCTCCTGGGCCGCTCTTCTGGGTGACCTTGTCGTGCTGGCTTTCCTGATGAACTTGGCTGTTCCTGTTAGAGGAGGAGCTCAGGGTCTTCCTCATTGTCCCTGAGGATGGCTGCAGTTTATTTTGGGAGACCTCTGGTCCTCATCTTCAGCATCGCTCCCTGGCTCCAGAGAGGCCGCTGCTCAGCCTCGTGGAGAAGCTTGTCCTGTTGGCCTTCCTGCTGGGAACTCAGCTTTCCTCCTCCCTGGAGGAGCTCGGGGCTTCCCTATTGCTGAGGATTGCTGCTACACCAAATGCGCCACTGGCCAGAGATGACAGCTCAGCAGCGCAATGGCTGCCTGGCGTGCACAAGGTCCTGAGTTCAATTCCTGGTACCACATCAGCAAGTATACCACAGGGCTGCACCCTGCTCCCCAGCCCACTGTACCCCCAGCAACAGAGCGTCCTGTGGTCATGGTGCCACACTGAATGGGGGGGTCTGCAGACCTCTCCCAGTACTCTGGTGCCAGCATGCTCCTGCCAGCCCCTCAGAGAGCACAGAGGCAGACAAGGCCCGTGCAGAGGCGGCAAGGGGCGGAGCAGTGGCTGCCTTGTTCTTGGGGTGGAGAAAGCACCTCATCACTTCTCAGCAAAACAAATTTAAACACAAATTCAAGCCACTGAACAGGAACAGCGTGTCCGCAGGCCATGGGGCAGTGCCAGCTCACCACAGGAGGAGCCTGAAGAGGCATCCAGGAGCTGGTGGGCTGGGCCGAGAGGGTAGGTAGGCTCCCAGGCTAAGTCCCAGGAGCAGGGCGAGCTGTCCCGGGATTTCGAGCAAAGGCACCACGGCGCTGGTGCTGTCTGGGGCTCGCCCTGGGGCAGCCAAGACCTAGCACCCTTCACAGCCTCATGTGTGGCCTGTGCCACTGCCCCACCACCGCCACAAGGTGCTGTGAGGAGACAAGAAGGCGGTGGAGGCAGCGGACGTCTGCTGCAGTCGTTGGAACCCCAGAGAGCCACGGCCACTCACTTGCTAATCCTGCAGGACCAGTGCTGTGGTACCCACACCCCACAGTGCCTCAAAAGAGACTTCCCTGGGGCCCGCAGGGCCGGGGACAGTGGAGACAGCCCAGTCCAGATGAGGCCTTGGGCTCTGCAGCTCTCAGTTGCTTTCTAATTTTGATTTTGCCTCTACTGCTGGTGGCTGTGGCCCTGCGTTGGCCTCGCACAGCACAGCTGGGTCAGGGACAGGCTGGTGGCAACGCCAGCTGCAGGTTAATTGCTTCATAATGGACTGCACACTGATGGATGGGACGGTCGGCTACTCAGGCAACTGCTCTCTGTCCATGGGCTGAGATTTGATTCCTTTTTTTTTATCATGAAATTAAATTCCTTACTCTGCTTGTCTTGTTAGGTTAAATCTCTTTAAATCTTAATAGACTGCAGCCTCTCCCGAAGCAGCTCCAGCCACTGATAACCGCTTCTGGGCCTCAGGGGCTCCAGGGCCAGAGTGCACAGAGGCAGGCAGGTGTGTGCACAGACAAGGGTACAGATGGGGCATGAGGAGGCTCCGGGGTCCAAGAGGCTGGTGGGGGCAGGGGCAGGCAGGCACAGAGGGGACCCGAGGCCGCGCCGGGCCTGGCCTCTGGGGCACGGGGTGCACCAGCACATGCAGGCAGGGTCTGGGGCTCCCGCCCACCCCGTGACCTGACCCAGCTTTGCTACAACCCTGACACCTGCCTCCCTGTTCCCCTAGTCAGGCACAATTTGGTTTTGTTGTTGTTGTTATTGTTTTTGTTTTTATTTTTTTTCTTGTTTCAAAACTTTTGTTTGTTTATTTATTTATTTTTATGGTCGGCTCAGCCTGCCCTGGTGCAGCACGTGGTGCCAGGGATCGAACCGCGGTCCCTGCAGCCGCCTAAGCTTTCCTAAGCAGGCGCTTTAGACCACTGAGCCATCCTGCCAGGCCCCGGTCAGGCACAATATGAAGACAAGTCCTACACGTCATTGCCTGTGAGGCAGAGGCCAGGTGTAGCCACGGCTGGCACACAGTGAACAGAGCCCTCGCGCGGGCTACCTCCCCTCCTGTGGGCCTAAGGAGGGCTCTATCCAGCCTGAGCTGCCATTCTAAGGAAGACTGAAGCCAGAAGGCCCTGAAGCCATGCTAGGGACAGGTGGGCAGAAGGTCCCACAGAGCTCCCAGCATCCTGGGGAAGAGATGGAAGCCCACCTGCAATGATCCAGAGGCGGCTTCCTCCGTGACAAAGCTGATGGGACCCTTGTGGTGGCCATCACGTTCTGAAGGACTCCACAGAGACTCCAACCAGCCTCAAGCAGAAGCTGTGCTGTGAGCAGCTGATGACAGAGAAAGGATGAGGCTTGGAGATGCAGCCTTGGGGCCTGGGCTGTGCCCATCTCGGGCCCAGCTGGACATAGCCAGGGTCACCCTGGGGGACCTCGGTAGAAAGGTAGCTGATACCACACATGGTGCCCTGCCACAGCCCCCACTCCAGAGCAGGGTGGTCAGTGCCTGGTCCTTGGCAGGAGCAGATCCACAGCTTCGATCAAGCCATGGAAGAAGCCCAGGAGGCACACATGCCATCCACGGGCCAGGGCAGGTCTGGGCTCTGGGCACGCACAGCTGCAAGACAAGCAGTGTGATCACATGGAAAGTGACAGAGCTGAACAGTGCCCCTCTGGGTAACTCCAGGATATAACGGGCAGTTGAGGGCTGAATCCATGTTGGTCAACATTTGCGGGAAGGAACCCGGGCGTCAGGCAAGTGGCTCACTTGAGCAGGAGGAAAGGGAGAAGGGCAGCAAGGCTCACCAGGCTCAGTCTCTACAGGCCCGTGTCAGGGCTGGGCCCTGTGTGGGGAGGGGGTGGCCGGCCTCCAGGACACCCCAGGACCCTTGAGGAGTCAGCCCCAGTCTCCTCTCAGGCCAGGTGAAGCCCGCTGTGAATCCTGGAGAGTCCTGCAGGGTTGGTGCAGGCATGCTACAGCATCTCCAGAAAGCCAGGAGGCTTCTGTCTTGGCACACTCGTCCTGGGCAAGGTCAGAGCCAGGCCCTAAGGTGCCGAGCCGCCCTCGGGAGGACTGAGCCTCCCAGCCCCTGGCCAGAACCGCTGAGCGGCCCTGTACCTGAGCACAAGGTACAAGCGCTTTGCTTTGTAGCAACAGGTAACATACAACTATCCCGTGCCGAATAGATTAGGGTAGCCCACACCTGTAATCCCAGCTACTCTGAAAGTAAGGGCAGGATTGAGTTGAGGCCACTTATTAAAATAAAATAACAAGCCGCTGGTCCCACAAAATTAATAAACAAACAAACAAGTAAATAAATAAAATAACAAGGAACTGAGGATTTGCTTGGTGGTAGAGTATTTGCTTAGCATGCTTGGGGCCCTGGGTTCAAGTGCAACACTGAAAAAACAAAGATGGCGGCACTTTGAATTTTTCATCTCTCTATAAGGAATGGTGCTGCAGGGTGGTCCTGCCATGTGTGTCTGGGGCTGGGTCCACACACAACACAGGAGCAGCACTGGTGTGCACACCCTGGGACACACGCACTTGCACACTCAGGGCAAATCTACTGACACCGCAGAGAGAATCCACCTCAAGACGGTTTCTGCCTTGACCACAAAGCACTGGTGACTTCTCTGCTGCAGCTCCCTTTAGTTACAAGCAAAGTTACACGATTGCTCCAAGGCCCCTGAGACCTGAGCAGCAGAGACACAGCCACCAGCACTGTCCCCAGCCTGGTGTCCATTGGAGGGAGGGGGACCGCTGGTGCTGGATGGTGCCCCGGCCGCAGAGTCTGGGCATCAGGGTGCAATCTCAAGCATCATCCTGGATCTGGAGGTGCTGGCAGCCTCCTCCCCCGCTGAGTCCCACCCGTCCGGCCTCCCAGACTGGGCCCTGCTTGCTGGCTGTGGGCACCGCTGCTATCTAGGGGTCGTGTGGGGCCGCCTCAGGTTACACAGCCCCGCCGTCCATGGCCCACAGAAGCTGCCGCAGCGTCAGCCCTCCCGCCGGCTGGCTGCACCTGCTCTCCCAGGATGCACTGTCGCAGGCCCCGGGCCTGTGCCCCCACCCCTCCAGCCCGTGGGGAGCACCGCCTAGTGTGTTGCAGATGTCTCGATCCGGGCGGCTGCAGGGGTTTCCAGGGGTGACACAGCTGCAGGCTTTGGATGGAGGTGCAGGGTGACTCCCTTCCTTGGACCCGGCTCATCTCCAGCTGTCCTACATCTGTGCCCAGTGACACCTGTCAAGGGGAGAAGTGCAGTCCCTTACTTGGCCGCTGGTCTCTGGCACGGCACAGCGTAGGAGGACAGGTCCTGTGCTGGACCCTAGGCCCCCGGCCAGTAGAGGCTCGTGTTCTGAGCTGAATGCTGGGGTCTGGGCTGCGTCCTCGGTTCAGGCACAGCGCGCACCGCTGGGGAAGCAGATCTGGGACCGGCAGAGCTGTCCGCAGCTTGCTGAGACGCAGAGTGTTGTCCCCTGCCACTAGGTGTCGCTCTTGCCATGCTCTGAGCCCCAGCTCAGCACCAAGCCGCAGTCCCCGCCCCGGCCTTGGTGGGGGTCTGCGCAAAGCATAGGTCTCTCTGTAACCCCCATGCTGAGGACCAGCTGGTCAACAGCATATGCCTAGCAGGCAGAGGACAGTGGTGCTCGGAAGTAGGGGACAGTCACCCGCCACCGCTGAGGGCTGAGCGGCACCCACATCCTGTCCACAGTCCCTGGTCTTGAGCTGCCAGCTCTGGGGGGACACGGCTCTGTGTCTCAGGCTGCAAAGCACAGTGACAGGCCTGGAGCCCGACCTGGCCTCTCCAGGAGGTGTCTCAGAAGGAACCAGAGGAGTATGCAGTCAGCGCCCAGGGCGACTGTCCTCTCTCAACCCTCCCCAGCTGGCTGCGGCTGAGGACGAGGGACAGAGTGCGCCACCCTTCGGACTTTGTGGCTCTAGGTGTCTCCATCCTCCTGGGGGTCAGGTGCCTCTTCTCCACCCACTGTAAAAACAGAGGCAGTTCAGCAGCAGGGTTCAGACCCAAGAGGAGGTGCACAGAGAAGACCTGCGGGCCTGCAGGTGGGGCAACTGAGGCTTCGAGGGTTGGGGCTTGTGGTTGGAACTGGGGTGCACAATACTCTATTTTCCCTCCCCTTTGTAGAAGAGGAAGCACCTGTGAATGCTGCTTGCGTGGAACAGCTGCTGCTGTATATTCGGGAATTACCCGAATTTCCCCAGTAACTGCAGGGCCAAGGCCTGCCCCACCACCACCCACCAGGTCCCTCCTCATGACCCCCTTCCTTCCTTCCTTCCTTCCTTCCTTCCTTTCTTTCTTTCTTTCTCTTTCTTTTCTTTCACAGGACCGGGATTCGAACTCACGACCTTACCCTTGCCAGGCAGGCACTTGTGCCACGGAGCTGTCTCCCCAGCTCCCATGACCCACTTTCATCAGTCCCCATTTCCGATGCCCTCTCAGTCCTGCCCTCTGCGCTGGGTCCTCGCGTCCCTTTGCGCATGTGTCCTCCCTGCCCTACCTAATGTGATGGCTCCCTCCCTGTCCAGCCCACCTCCCTCAGAGCCTGACTTACAGCTTCCGGCCTGCTCCCTTGCATCTAGGCCAGCACTGTCCAGAGCCAGGGCCTAATAAGTCTGTGGTCGGGCAAAGGGCAGCACAGAGCAGCCACAGGCGCCCACAGCCCCATCCTCCTCTCAAGCCCAGTGGCCCCTGTGGGAAACCCAGTGGGGCTTGGAGATAGGAGGCCAGGGAAGAATGGGGCTCAGGGAGGGGCAGCAGCTGTGCCCTTGGGTTCTGGAGCCAGGTGTACAGGTCCATAGGTCCTAGCAATGTCCACAGCAAATTAGCCACATAACAAAGTGACGTCAGAGCCCAGAGCCTGCAGGGAGGGGCGTGCTGCCCAGCTGTCAAGGACAGTACTTCGGGGTCCAGCGGGATGGCTCAGTGGTCTAAAGCGCCTGCTTGGGGAAGCTTGGGTGGCTTCAGGGACCGCAGTTCAATCCCCGGCACCACATGCTGCACCAGCCCTGCCCTCGGGGCGGCTGAGCCGGCCGAAAAAATGAGTGAATAAACAAACAAAGATTCTGAAACAAGAATAAAAATAATTAAAAAAAAAAAAAAAAAAAAAAAGGACAGTACTTCCTCCAGCTGCCTGGACTGGGCTCTGCATCCCACCTGGCCCCTGAGCATCACCTGGAAAAACATATGGTCACACAGCTGCACCCAGGCCACTGCTGGGAGTGAGGAGAGGTCTCAGGCCCAGGAGGGTCGGGCCCCAAACATGTACTGAAGATGGACCTTCAGGACTTGCTGACACACTGAACACAGGACCTGAAAAGCAAGGCCCAACCTATGCCTTGCTCCCAAGATGGGGGTCAGGGTGCAGGGTTCTGAGAGGCACACGGGAGTAGCCACCAGCTTGTGTATAAGAGCTCCAAGCCTGCATTTGCAACAGAGAGCAATCCTCCAAGGGACGCACCCTGCTTTTGCCTCCCAGCAGCCGGGGAGGACAGCAGAGGAGAGACAGAGGCAGAGACGGAGATGCCGAGTGATAGAGACAGAGAGAGGCAGCGGAGGCAGGGAAACCGGAGAGGAAAACCAGAAGTGAGAGGGCCTGATCGCGGGAGGCAGGCCGAGAGCCCGGTCCCCGACGCCCACCGCTCCCAAGCTGGGAATCCATTCACCACAGCACAGACAGCCAGAGCCTGCTGTGAGGACGTGGTGGCTTCCCCAGGGCGGGCCTAACTGTGCCGCCAAGAAGGAGCAAGGAGCAGCCCAGAGGGGCTGGGGCTCTCAGAGGCCCGAGACCCCAACGGGGCCAGCGCTGCGGCTGTGGGTTTCAGAAATACGCCAGCTGCCAGGAGCTCCTTGCTCAGTCGCCGGAGGCATCGAGTCTGCCCACGATCTCTGAGGTTGTTGCCAAATTGCCCAGAAGTCACGGGCTGCTGGCCCACGTCTACATGGTGGAAAGCGTCTCCCTGCCTGTCCCATACCACGGACTGTGTCCGGAGGTACAGGCTCACCTCTCGCTGCGGAGCAGCTTGGAGCCACACAGGGAGCACAACAGCCGGCCAGGGCAGATCCTGGCAGCTGGGCAGGGGCAGAGTCCACCACCTACACGAGGTCTGCACGCTGCAGCGAAGACCAGGCTGAGGGCGCTCTCAGGCCAGCAGAGGAGCCAGCCGGGGCCCCAGGTAACAGGGCACAGCCTCTCCTGGCGCCGCACCCTTCTCCCTGTCCCTCTTGCTCCTCTCACCCCCTCTCCCCGCCTCTCACCCCGCTGGCCCCAGGGTCTCCCCCAGTGACATCATGAACACAAGCAGCTGCGGATGCCTTCCTCCTGCTCAGACCTGAGGCTCCAGGGAGCCCCGCCAAAGTCCTCACCTCCACATCCACCTGGGCTCAGGCGCATCACAGCCATGTCTAGATGTCCTCCAAAAGCTGAACATGGTTACAGGTTGGACTTTTCAGAGATGGCTGAATCTAGAATGTGTGACACTGGGGTTAAGGATGTGTGATTGCTGGGGCTGGGGCGATAGCTCTGTGGCACAAGTGCCGGCCTGGCAAGTGCAAGGTCGTGAGTTCAAACCCTAGTCCCGCAAAAAAAAAAAAAAAGGGGGGGGGTGATTACTAAACCAGTCCACTGATTGGTTTGGCACTGCTCTGATTCCAGTAGCCTGCATAGACTATAAAAAGGGGCAAAATGACTCTGCTAAGGTCACTTGTTGGCTAGAAAAGTGGCTTAGACAATAAGTTAATTACAGAATCCCAAGAGACAAAAGCCAACCAGCGGAGCTCTTCTGGGGCAAGTTCTTCCGGGATGTGTGGGGTATGAAAGAGCCACAGCTTCCCACAGAAAGGATCAGGCACAGTCAGGTGGGCACAGCTACTTGTGCAGTGGAGCCCAACCGATGGCAGGGTGTCCCAGGACGGGGCGATGGCTTCAGCAGGGCCCACAGTGCCTCCATGGCGCGCCACATGCCTGCCCGGCGCTCCCTGTGCAGGACAGAAGCTCTTGGCACCCCTTTCCCCACCTATACGATGGGCCGGTGCCCGACTCAGAGACAGTGGTTGGCCGGATGATGGACGCGTACCATAGGCCCCATCATGCTTGTGTGCGTCCAACCGTAACTCCTATGGCTGCAACTTGCCCAGGCAAACCTCCCGGGGGTGCAGGGAGGAGGGGCTGGGCGCAGTTAAGCCCATCAAAGCCCCTTTCCAGTGGGCGGAGGAACTGACACCCGGCCTCAACCCGACTGATGGGTCAGACACAGCTACCCCAGCAGTCTCCTTTATGCCTAATTAGGTTTTCTTGTAAAGAGATAAAAGGCTGCTACTTTGTATCAAGGAGGGGTCTTTTCAGGATGGAGTTCCTGGAAGCCAGGGCTGTTGGGTGGGTGGAAGGAAAGGGCTGGTGTTAATAGACTTTGGAATAAAATCCTGACAGCCCCAAATTGATTCTGCAGCCTGAGGAAATTGAGTGCAGAGGGAATTAGATTTATGCACTGTTAAATGTAACTGCCTCTCAGTATCTGTACCAAAAGCTGTTAAAATGCTAATCTTTGGAGATGTATGGAAATTGTATGTGAATAGACCAGAGGACCATGCCGGGAAATAGGCTTGCTCCATGGGAGATGTAGAGGATGACGTGGTTATTATTAATAACCTGTGGTAAACATGCTAAGTGACGGGTGGGATCTAATCGGGTCATCTGGAAGCACACACAGACCGAGGGAACCTGGAGCCGCGGATCACCATGGGCCTGGCGGCTGGCTGCAGGCTGGTATGGGCCGAGAGGTCTCTGCTCCTATTCCCCCACCAGCCAAGATGGGGCATTGCTCAGAGACAACCTCAAGTCTCCTTCCTAGAAGTGTCAGCTGCGGGCGCTGATACCCTGCGCTCACATCCCCTTTCCACAGATGACTTCCCTGGATGCCCTTTCCTGTTTCTTTTAACTATGTCCAAGGGACCTAAAAGAAAGGAGTCTTGAACATCTTGGGTCACAGTCCTGAGACCCTCTCCCCTGAACCAGGAGTGGACAGACAGATCTCTATTGGTGTCAGATAGTGTACCAGTCAGACTAGGTGAGGTGGGCTGTGTAACAAGCAGCCCCTCCACAGCACAGAGCTCACCACAGGTGATATCCTGCTCAGCCGTGTGTCCAATATGAGTCAGGAAGTGGTGCTGCTCACTGTGGCTGTGGGTGGCAGGCTCAAGCTAACCCTCGCCCAGTCAGTAAAGTCGTTCCACACTGGGCCTAAGGTCCAGACACAGGAAGATGAAACCGTCCATGTGGGGCAAGGACAGCAGCAGGGCTGTGAACAAGTGGAGTCTCCCGAGGTTGGCCTACAGGGCTAACCGCTCTCTGCTCCTTGTCTTCCCAAGCAGAAGGGCCCCAAAACACGGCCACCTCGAGCAGATCCTAGGATGTGCTCAGGGCCTCTCCGCCAGAGAGGACGCCTGAGAGGGGTGTCGCGCACTCACTCTGCTCGGCAGCCCGTGGGTCAAGGACAGAGATTTCCACCACATTTCCTGTTCGGTGGAGAGGGAACAGGACGAGACTGCCCCTGCCACACGGACTACAGAGAAACTGTCACAGTGAGTTCTCTCACTGCTGGCACAAAACAACCGACTCCCAGAATTCAGGAAGGAGAGTGTTATGGTTTGTGTCTAGGTGTCCCCCCAAAGGCTCATGCAGTCCCGCAGGGCTTCTGGAATTTGTAATTGATCATTGTGGGTGTGGATGCTGCCCCTCCCCTAGGGCAGGTGATTTGCATTTCATTATAAGGGAGGAACAAGTTATCAGCTTGAGCTGCTGCTACTCCCTTCACTCTTACACTTAGCTGCCGCCAGGAAAGGCTGCTCTCGGCCCTGTGCCAGTCTGCCTTGGAGCCAGCCCAGTACGGACTGAAACCTCCAGTAAGTATGAGCTGAATAGGGGCCCGGCGGGATGGCTCAGTGGTCTAAAGCGCCTGCTTGGGAAAGGCGGCTTCAGGGACCGCGGTTCGATCCCTGGCACCACATGCTGTGCCAGCCCTGCCTCGGGGCGGGCTGAGCCGGCCATAAAAATGAGTGAATAAACAAACAAAAGGTTCTGAAACAAGAAAAAATAAATAAAATTTAAAAAAAAAAAAAAGTATGAGCTGAATAAACCTTTCCTTCCTTCCTTCCTTCCTTTTGGGTGTCAGGTGTTTGTCCCAGCAACGAGAGAAGAGTAACTGAGACAGAAAGGTTGATTTGGCTCACAGTTTGTGGAGGTTTCAGTCCATGCTGGGCTGGCTCCAAGGCAGGGTGGCTCGTGGGAAAGGGCGGCAGCTCTCTGGCAGCTGCAGAGAGCAGCAGAAGTAACAAGAGCCGGAGGAGGAGCAAGTGAGCAAGTGAGCAAGCCTCTTTGCACCCTTACATTGTAGACAGGATGCTCCCCTGAGGGCAGGGGTAGCACTCACTTGACATCCCAGCGTTGGACCATGGAGCAATCCCAAATCCTAGAAGCCTGCTCTATGACCGCATGAGGTTTTGGGGGGACATCCAGACCCAAACCCTAACAGATCTATAGCCTGGTAGGTCGGCCAAGGGAACACTCCAAGCAGGCCCTGCAAGGAGCCAGGCCCCTCGAGTCCAGGGTTCTGCAGGAGCCACATCCCCACCCTCATCCTGTAAGCCCCTGGCTGTGTCCCTTGACATCTTCCTGGTTTTCCATGGTGCTGTTTGGCCCCACGTGTTGGGGTTGGGAACTCGCCTTCCTTGGTGTATGGCGTAGTTGTGGCCATGCCCTGTCTAGAGCTAGCCAGCGACACCCTTCTCTTGGTCCGCCCAAGTTGGTCTGTTTGGTCTTCATGACCATCCTGAACCAGGTGATCTGCGGAGTGCTTGTGCTGCCAGCTGCTGGGGTGACAGGCTTCACAAAGTTCTGAGCACAAAACTCTGCGGTGTGAGTGTCCTGCCCACGCTGGTGCAGCCTCAGCCAGCCCAGGCCTGAGGGCTCCGTGCCTTCTCAGCTCCCACTAGGAGAGAACGGGCAGGTGGGTCTCTGTAGACCAGGTGCTGCACCTTGACTTTGGACTTCCCAAACCCCAGAACTGTGAAAATAGATATTTCTGTCTAGCTTAAATCATGCAAGGGTATTCTGTTAGAGCGGCAAAATGGACTCAAACTCATTTAAGGTGGGTGGGTTCTTATACGTAATTGATAGCTGCAGTTGATTTTCAAACTAGTGGCTACATTGAATACAAAGCTGAGGAGTGTGAGGGAGGGGATGGGGAGAGGGACAAAAAGGAAGAGGAAGAGGGGGCAGAACAAGGGGAGAGGGAGAATGGCAAGAGGTTGGGGAAAACGAGATGGCTCGGAGCATTGGGAACACTGCCGCAGCTCATGTGGACACTTGTTTCACGCCCCAGTTAGCTGGCTTCGGTCCAGAGCACCCTGGCAGAGAGGCCTGGTGGAGAGCAGTCCATGGCAGGCAGGCAAGGAGGAGGGAGGGAGACCCTTCCAGGCCACACACCCCAGGGCCCCAGCTCCCCTACCAGGCTCTACTTCCCAGGGTCCCATCCAGCTAGGAACACAGCAGTGGACTAAGGCACTGGTGAGTATCACAGCCCGAGACTGTCGCCTTCCAAAAGTCCCACCTCTGAGTGCGTGAGACTTGGGGCCCATCTGGGTATGAGCCACAACTGCTGGAAACCAGTGGCTGAGAGGACCACGGGGGCCACCTGAGTCACCAGCCTGACTGCCGTCAGCACTGCAGGGTCTAAGACAGTTTCCTCTCTGAACCTGCACCTCGACAATCATGGCGCTCTTGGCCTCCATCTTGGAAGCCAGGACTGGGGCTCACCGTGGTGGGAGGGCAACTGGCACTTGACACGGGGCTTGGGCTTCCTGGGCCCATTGAGTCTGCTGCTTGGGTGGCTTCTGTGGGTGCCAGTGTGCCACGCCAGGACAGCACTGGTGGCCCTACCTGTGAGGTGGGCTGCCCAGGTGGAGACAGGGAGGGCAGAGGGGCGGCAGCTGGATGGTGGGGACGTGCCAGGCTCATGCTGCGTCCCTGAAGTCGTGGCAGCCACAGCTGCTCCAGGCCACCCTCCCTCCCTCCTCCCAGCCACAGGTGTCCAGCCAAGGGCTAGCAGCTGAGTCACACGCCTGCCAGCCCTTCCTCTCCAGACAGTGTGGGTTGCTCTTCCACACAGGGATGGAGTCGGGAGCCTCACACTTAGTCGTGTGCAAGTCTCACACCTGTCTGTGTGCACCCTCATCCGGGGTAGCCCTGGGAACACGATGGCTGTGCCCATGCGTCCGTGGCTCCATGTGTGTACACACCCCGCTCTTTCATACCTGGGGGCCAGAGGGCACAAGTCTCTGTGTTTATGTTTGTATCTGTGTGCACTGCATGTTTGTAGAGCTGTGTGTGCACGCCTGCGTACGTGCGCGTGGTGTACAGGGGGAAGGCGCAGGTTTGGCTTTGCTCTCCCCACCCAGCTGGGTGCTGCTCAGGCGGGTGTTCATCTGAGGGTGCCATCAACCTAACGGTAGCAACCTGGGTCCTGTGCTGCCAGAGATGCAGCCCTGGATACTGCCAGCATCGCCACTCGGGCTTGGGGGCCTTCCCGGTGTCTGCTGCGCCCGTGCCCTCCCAGGTACAGCCTCGAGGGGGTTGGCCCCCCAGGTTGCCACCAGTTGGGCACCTGCCCAGCCATCGCAGGGACAAACTTCAGCTTCTGCCTCTGGGGAGCATCCCAGGGCCCTCTCTGGTGGGGGTGGTGTCCAGGAAACAAGCAGCCGTGTGACACACAACATGCTGAAGTCTTGACCCAGGGACCATGCCCAGCCTTCCCTGCAGCAATGCCATTGCAAGGGCGTAACTTGCCCTGCAAAAAATTACCTTTACTGGGGCTGGGGAGATAGCTCAGTAGAATAAGCACTTGCCAGGCAAGCACAGGGTCCTGGATTCAATGACTAGTTCTGCCAAAAACAAGAAAGAAAAAATTACCTTGATTGAATAAGTGACCTCTTGCCTGCCAGAACCAGCTCCTTCGTGGTGACAGTGTTGTAGACAGCTGAGTTAGATAGAGATGTTATAGGCAGGCAGACAGGGCTGGGCCCTCAAAGATAACACAAACGACAAGATGCCTTACAACTGCAGGAGGGGCCAAATGCTCCCGCCCTGGGCCAGACCTCGGGACCAAAGAGGTCCCTAAAGATTTGCATCAGGGATTGATAGTCTTTTTTTTTTTTTTTTGTGGGAACGAGGTTTGAACTCATGGCCTTGCACTTGCCAGGCAGGCACTTGAGCCATCTCCGCAGGTCCCAGGAATTGATTTTTTTTTTTTGTCTTTTTGAGACAGGGTCTCGCTATGCAGTTGAGGCTGATCCTGAGCTCACTTTTGTAGCCCAGGCTGGTCTCGAACTTGCACCAATCCTCCTGCCTCAGCCTCCTGAGTGCTGGGATTACAGGCGTGCGCCACCACGCCCGGTAGGAATTGATATTCTAAATAGGTATTGATCACCTTCAAAGAGCCCAAATGAGTCACTAGCCCAACCCCCAACAGGAAGAGACCCTGCCCCGGCATTCCTGCCCGCTTGCTTGCTATGTGACTCACTTCCGCATTTGTGCTGGATTTAATCTACTTTACCTGAGCAAGGGTGCTTGAAATCTCATTGGTTGGCCGTAGCTTTGTCCCACCTCATGCTCACCCCAGCGAGTCCCCAGGTTCTCCACCACCTTAGACCCGCCTCGCCGCACTGTTTCTACTCTACAAAAGTCCCAGGAAGAGATGGCTTCTGGGGGACCACCCACTCGGGGGCCCCCTCCTGTCCCTCTCTCAGACAGGAGCTTTCTTTCCCTTAGTAAATACGTTCTGCTCACTACCTCTGTTTTGTTCCTAAAATTCATTCTTTAGTGTTAGAGAACATGAACTTGTCCCAGGTCAGACTGGGAGACCGTTCTTTCCCCCTGTAGCACATGGAGGTCAGACACCTGAGATCAGCAGGGCTCCCTCTCATCTTCTTATCTTGCCGTCCCATTCCAGGTCCTCCTGAACCCCCTCCTTCTGAGAAGGGCAGGAGGAGACAAGCGGATGGGCTGATGGACCGGTGGACAGACAGATGGTTACCCGCAGGGCAGAGCACACACAGCTTCAGCTGTCAGTACCCTCCAAGCTGGTTGGGCCCATGGCAAATGCACCGCACAGGGCCCAGGCCGCCCACCAGCACAGCCCTGTATCCTCGGCAATGTGGAGGCAATCTTAAGGGCTGTGGGGCCAGAAGCGTATGTGAGAACAGCCAGGGCTGGAGGAGCGATGAGGGGAGCAGGGGAGCAGGTGGAGCCCTCTGGGGCGCATGGGCCTGAGCAGCACCCATCCCTGCCACAGCCCAGGTTCCCTGTGGGTCCAGGCTTAGGCTCTCAGTAGGCACAGTCCCAGGCTCCGCTGCCCAGCCTGGCATCCTGTAGGTCCAGCCTCGGTGGGCCCTCAGCCCAGCCTTAACAGTGATGGCCTGGGGCAAGTCCCAGGGTCCCTGCAGACCCCGCCTACTTCCTCGGGGCTCTTTTCCTAGTCCTAAATCACTAGCCCGGTCCCCACCCCGAGGAGCTCCTCTCTGCTCCTGCCCCAGGGTCTTGAAAGGTGTCCCAGCCTCCATATTGTAGTCAACAGGGCTGGGGCTGGAGGTGGCCATGCAGCCCGGCCCACCTCACGTGCAGCTGCTGGACAGCGAGCCTCAGTGGCAGAGCCAGGCTAGCCCAGGGTGGCGCCTCCCTTAGCAGCTCTCCTATCAGGCCTGGCATCTACCTGCTCAGGAACCCTAAACTCAAGGGAAATACGAGGAAGGTCACTAGGGATTACAAGAAATCCACGGCAACAGAGTAATTGTGAGAGCCACAGGACTGTGGGCAGAGGGGCCCTGGGGAAGGTGCCGGAGTTCTGGAACTTGGCCTGGATCCAAGGCAGTTCCCTGACCCCTTCCTGGGAACCTCCTGAGGTTGGGGCTCAGGTGCCCCAGAGCAAGTGCCACCATGCCGCACCACCATGCTGTTCCCAGTGTGCCCAGTTTGACAGGCAGTGCCACCAGGAAGCCAACATGGGGCCTTGCCGCTACCAGCACCAGAGCACCTGCTCTGCCAAGGGGACGGCAGACAGGGATGTCGTGTTCAGGAAGGGGACGCAGCAGAGCCATCTCATCCCATGGCTTCTCCACTCCTGATCATGGCTTACACTTGCTGTTTAATGTCACTCTAGTGAAATAAGAGGTTTTTTTGTTTTTTGTCTTTTTGAGACAGGGTCTCACTATGCAGTTCAGGCTGGCCTTGAGCTCACTTTTGCGGCTCAGGCTGGTCTCAAACTTGTACCGACCCTCCTACCTCAGCCTCCCAAGTGCTGGGATTACAGGTGTGCGCCACCACGTCCGGTGAAACAAAACAGTTTTGCCGTTCATGTTTCCACAAAGTCAGGCAGCATGGGAGGAGGCAGTGGAGCAGGGCTGCCCTGGGGGCCACCACGACCTGGTGACCTGTACCGTGGGAAGAGCAGCCCAACTGGGGTTACGGGAACTCCACTGGGGACATCAGGGCCAGCAGCGTGGAGCTCCAAGTACCAAGCAGCCTATGACCGTGGTTGCTTTTGAGGTAGTTTGTCTGTCAGTGTCCCACACGGCTGGTGGCGTGGTGGCAGGGTGCTAAGGTGGGGTGGGGCCAGCAGGGCCCTGTGCAGGGCACCAGGCTTGGCCACTTTAGGGCAGGTAGGTGATGGGTAGGGAGGTAAACAGTCACAAAAAGCCGGCAGAGGCTGGTGGTGACAGTGAACCAGAGAGCTGAGCTCCAGGCATGGATCCCGGCAGGTCCCTGTGAGCTGCAATGAACCGGCCTGCACAGGGGCAGGGGCGTGGAGAGGTCTATCAGGGACCCCAGGTGTCTCCAGCTGCAACTGCCCAGGGCCACTGATCACTTCTGGCCAGAGTATAAATGGCTGGAATCACCATAGCGGTCGCGTAACATGGCTGAAGCCCTTAATCTTCTGCAAGACCACCTCCCCTCTTCTTCTCCAGCTCAGCCCAGGGTGCAATTTCAGTCCACCCTTCCCACCACCTCAAGGAAGACCCTCAAGCAGCTCCCTCAGGTCTATCTAAACATCCCCTTCAAACTCCACCCCTGGCAAAAGGTCATAAAAGCCTCAGCCTCCCTCTGTTTCAATCCAGAGAATTCCTTATCTTCCCCCAGTTCTCTGTGTCCTCTGTACCATCTTTCCCTTTTTCCTTCTGCCTGTCTCTCTGCTGGGCCGTGTACCCGAAAAAAAAAAAAAAACAAAACAGCCAATCAGCCACCCTAAGGCCAGGGTGTGACTGGCAGCAAAGGGCCCTGGAGAGAGTAAAGAGGCAGAGTCTGTCGCCATAGCTGCCCTGCCGCAGACTGAGGTGGAGGACCGGCCGCAGCACAGACAGGCCTTAAGGAAGCGGAGTCAGCCCCGGGCTGGGGCGGGTCAGGGCTGGGGCAGGGTGTGGAATGGGCCCAAGGAACTACAGCGCAAAAGCAGACCTACAGCACCCCTGGGAGCTCCGGGTCAAAGAGGAGGCGGAGCCCAGGAAGCAGGGAGCAAGCCTTGGGCTTCAGCAGAGGCCAGTGCTGTATCTGGGAGCAGCGGGGCTGGGGCGAGGGCTGGCAAAGGGCCACCTGGGCAACTGGTCTGAGCAGGCCTTTTAAGTCTCCCTGGTCTTTTGTTTTGGGCTGACGCAGCATGTGGTGCCGGGGATCGAACCGCAGTCCCTGAAGCCGACCTATCTTCCCCAAGCAGGCGCTTTCAGACCACTGAGCCATCCCGCCCGGGGCCCTCAGGTCCTTATCATCTAATATGGCTGATGCCCTTAAAACAAAGGCCTATGCTCCCAAGACCACTTCCCCCTTCTTCTCCAGCTCAGCCCAGAACATAATTTACTTTTAACTTCCCGCCGCCTCGGGGAAGACCCCAGTCATCTGGCTCCCTGGCTGGCTCCCTCGGGTCTATCTAAACATCCGCTCCACACTCCACCCCGGCAAAAGGCCATAAAAGCCTCGGCCTCCCTTTGTCTAACGGAGAGAGACGCATTTCCTCACCCTTCCCCCGCACTCTCCCTTGTCCTCAAAGAGAACAAAGCCCCTTTCCCTTTTTCCTTCTGCCTGTTTCTCTGCTGCATTGAGACTGTATCAGCTTTATCTTCAAGTTACTGTGGTGGTCTCCTCCAGCTTCCATTGCCCTGGGCCAGTCAGGCCAGTCTCCACACCACCAGCCTGGACCCTCAGCAGCCTTAGGCAAACATGGTTTCCATCTCAAGCTCAGTCCTTGGCAGAATGACATGCAGAGACTTCCAGGGCACTCTCCTGGTGGTGACAGTCCTCTGTGGGAGGCAAGTGCTTACTCTGGGTGCCAAAACTCCGGGTGCTAAAACCCCTTAATCAAATCCCTCCACACAGGCAGTGACTTCTTCCTGTCTCATGTGCCTGCAGGGAACACAGCAGCTCTGGTTAGAGTCCTGTTGAGGGCTGAGTCATAATCCATCCAAGACCACATCAGGAATAGGCCAGCCAGGGCCAAGGAGGAGCAGAGCCAGCGGGACTTCAGCAGAAAGTGAGCAGTATGGGGAACAGATTGGAGACAGTTCCCCCATGCGCCAGAACCCAGAAGGCCTGCTTTCTCACAGGGGCCCAAGGACCCTACAGCGCATCCGCTACACATGACTGAGTGGTTGTGTCTGCCGCACCAGCGCCAAGGTAAAGATAGGCCCAGGTCGCTGGGGCCCCTGAGACAGGTGAGCAGGTCTGGAGCTGCTCGGGTGTGAGTAGAGGGGAGGAGCCTAGGCCCCACAGCTGCCTGCCTTTGGGCTATGTCGTTGCTGGCACAAATACCTGACTTGCAAAATGAAGGAAGGAAAGGTTATTTAGCTCACAGCTAGCGGAGGTTCCAGTCCGCACTCAGCTGGCTCCAGGGCAGAGCGGTACGTGGCAGGGGGCAGCTGTTCATGGCAGCGGCAGAGAGCAAGAGCAAAAGGGAGGAGCAGAGGCACCGCTGGCTACAGAGAGCAGGTCTGTCTCCCTCGTGTTGCACTCAGGCTCTCTGCCCAGGATGAGCGTGCACTCACCCATAACCCCAGTGGAACATGAGTTAATCACAAACTCTAGAAGTCCGCCCCATGACTGCATGAGGTTTTGGGGGGACAGCTAGACACAAGCCATAGCAGGCTAATTGCTTCCTTTCCTAGCAGCAGCCCAGCTGTCTCCATGACAACAGGCCAGCAGATCCACAGCCCCATGGCTGGTAACCTTGGCACTGCCACCCTGCCCACCCCAACACTGGCACATGAGAGGCCCTCGGCACCCCCTTGCAGTCTGGAAATCCTCCTTGGTCTCACTTTTCTCCCAGAAGGGAAGTGGGAGGCCCCAGGCAGGTGAGCAGCAGTGGGGGCCACACAGCCATTCCTGCCCCTGCCACCGGGCCCCTGCCACCGGGCCCCTGCCACTGACCGGCTCATCCAGGCGTGTGGCAGGTGCTCTGTTAGAAGCAAAATAAAGATGGACTCTGACATGTGTAACCTCGCCCCTCACACCTGGGTCCTCACCCCTCACACCTGGGTCCT